>JAJONZ010029703.1:0-12630 GCA_029582445.1 Solanum paucissectum
CCAAATGGCTCAGTACGTGGAATGTACGAGCATGTAAGGGGATTTCTAAAGCATAACATAAGTTTGAACTTGATAAAAAGGAAACATACTTACCTTTTGAAAAGTAAATGAACTCCTCCGAAAGAAAAGAGGCTCACCATGGCTAACTCAAACTCCATGTGGTATCAACGAAGCTCATGTTGATGATCCTGAATACCTATATTTGCATCATGAATGATGCAGGCCAAATGGCTCAGTACGTGGAATGTACGAGCATGTAAGGGGATTTCTAAAGCATAACATAAGTTTGAACTTGATAAAAAGGAAACATACTTACCTTTTGAAAAGTAAATGAACTCCTCCGAAAGAAAAGAGGCTCACCATGGCTAACTCAAACTCCATGTGGTATCAACGAAGCTCATGTTGATGATCCTGAATACCTATATTTGCATCATGAATGATGCAGGCCAAATGGCTCAGTACGTGGAATGTACGAGCATGTAAGGGGATTTCTAAAGCATAACATAAGTTTGAACTTGATAAAAAGGAAACATACTTACCTTTTGAAAAGTAAATGAACTCCTCCGAAAGAAAAGAGGCTCACCATGGCTAACTCAAACTCCATGTGGTATCAACGAAGCTCATGTTGATGATCCTAAATACCTATATTTGCATCATAAATGATGAAGGCCAAATGGCTCAGTACGTGGAATGTACGAGCATGTAAGGGGATTTCTAAAGCATAACATAAGTTTGAACTTGATAAAAAGGAAACATACTTACCTTTTCTGAACTAAGTCAACTAAACTCAACTCAAGAATAAGATACTCAACACAAATATATGATACTCAACTCAAAGATATGATACTCAACTCAAAGGTACTCAACTCAAGATACTCAACTCTAGATACTTAACCTTGGATACTCAACTCAAGATAAAGCGTCAACAAAAGATGCAATATATGGAGAGCTTTTAAAACAGTAGATAACAACTCAATGTATTGAATAATATAATAACAACTCAATTTGTGTATCATAAAATATAATATTACTCTGATTCTCTAACCGAAAACCATCACTATGAGCTATGTGATGATACAACGTCTCGCCCACACTTCCAGAACTGTCTTATAATTTGCCAGGGTATAAGACCTCTCAACTAAGTGGATCCACTAGTCTATGCTAAAATCATTAAAGAATCATCTATAAAGTATGACCCTTTCTACCCACGATGGCTTACATGGTTTATGGAGACTTGAGTTATTATGAACTCGTCCCCATATCGGTGCTCAACACTACTCCCAAAATATATTCAACTCATATGTTTTAAAACATAAATCTTTCTGTGGTTTGAGATAATTACTCAAAGACTAACTCAAAGGCTCTCTTGGAAATAGGTGTTTCCTTTCTTGTTTAAATGTGAAAACATTTACTCTTTGGGAATACTTAGTTCCTATATATCCTTTTAAGAAATGAACTTCACTTTTACTCTTACTCAACTCAATGCTCAAGTCTTAAAATAAGTTTGAAACATTTGTAAAAGACTTCTTAAAATATGGTTCGAATCATGGACATGAACGACTCAATTAAAAGTTTTCAATAACCATAGATAGAACTCAATACTTAGAACACAAGAACTTCAATGATACTACTCATTTCAAGAATGCTCAACTCAAAGGGTACATGCGTAATTATGGGCATGAACAACTCAACAATACCTCTAATCTCAAGACTACTTGACTCTTAAGATTCATGCAAAATTATGGGCATGAGAAACTCAACTCAAGGACTTCATGGGTAACATGTAATAGTCCCATGATTAGGAATGTAATCTCAAATGGGTTAGGAACTCAATACTCAATACTTAGAACTGGAAGATACTTCTCCTCTCAAAGATGCTCAATTTATGAAGTTCATTCAGAGTTTATGGGCATGAACGACTCGACTCGAGGGTCTACATGACAATATGGAACTTGTGTATACAACTATTCTCATTCTCATACTTAATTCCTCAAATCTTAACTCAAAATTGATAGTTGATCTCAAAAGATTCACAATTAAATTCAAAGACTTTTTTTACCTCTACTCGTAACTCTCTCTTGACTGCGAATTATGAATTCAAGAGTTATGGTTCATGAGATGAAGGATCTCGTGATGATAAAGTAGACACATGAGTACATTCTCTTCATTCTCATGCTCACTTTCTCGAGTCTTGAAACAAGTTACTAGAAGTTGTAGAAGACTCCTAAAAAAGACTCGAGGGGCTTTCTTAGAATATTCAAAGGAATTCTCAAAACTTAACTCTTAACTCTACTTTCAATTTGAATTATGAATTCAAGGTTATGATTCATGTTATGAATGATTTCTAGGTGTTTAGAAGTAGCTTAGAGTGTTTAGAATCGATAAAGCTTGAAGGTACCCTTTTAAGGGACTAAAATGGGTGAAACGACAAAGAAGGGTTGGGGGCAGGCGACCCCTGGTGCACTGAGTGGCATGGGGTGCCAGTCCTCTACCTACGGAGGAGTGTTCGGGGCGCTCTATCTGGTGTGGGGCTCCAGGTCCCAACCCAGAAAACTCCAACAATTTTCTTTGCTCGTTTTCTCACCCTAACTCGCCTAGAATCGAACGGTTTCTTCCCCAATCACTTGGATTCGATTACTTAACATAAGTACACTCTAATCTACTGAAAAAACACTCAAATCACTAAATTTCATCTCAAGAAATTATCAAAAATCCAACAAAACAAGATTTAAAATGAACTTCAAGAACAATTAACAAGAACTTAATTCTTTCAATCTTTATAAACGAATTTGAATATGAAAATCATGTTTTGCGTGTGGGTGGATGAACCCGAAACTATGGAAACTTACATACCTCTTAGGGATCAAACCCTTGGAAAAAATCCATAACAAAACGCAAGAATCTCGACGAACGCCTTGATCCTTTCCTCTTTTCTCCTCTTTTCTCTTCTTTTTTCTTATTGAACTCTCAACTAAAATACTTGGCGTATATTAGGATTATAAAACTGAACCTAGTAAAAAAAAAACCTAAAACCTTACTAAAAATGAATTAAATCTGATTGGGTTAGGAAAAGACCAAATTACCCCTTACTATTTTCGGATTACATTCCTTAACTGGACAACCTAACTTCAAAAGGGCATATCACAGTCATCCAAACTCAAAACTTAGCAAACTTGGTGGCGTTGAAATGATAATTCAAAGACCTTTCATTTCTTATCTTATGGGCCACCTAAATCCTTCTGTACTGATAGTTATGGTCGTTTGAATTTGATCCAAAATTTGGAAGAACTTAGGAATGACTTGAATGAATTCTCTTTAGTTCTTCTTGGAACTCAAGTGCTACATCTAGTGACCTTAAAACTCAAGAAATTTAAAATTCATCGGTAAAATCCTACTCACAACGAATGATTGTTCGAGTCTTAGTTCAAAAAAATTCTGGGGTGTTACAAGAGTTAAGTGTACTAGTGTGTTTAAAAAGTAATTCGGGAATGGTATGGCAGGAGGTTATAAAGGTGGAGGAATGAAAGGTCTTATTGCATGTTTCCTACTATTCGATTTGTTATATTATGCGGCGGGCATCAGATTGACCGATGATGCCTACGAGTACGTGTGGTTTGTATTGATACTACTCTTGCTATGCCTTTTTGGCATAGTCTGGTTGCAGGGTCAGTGATGTTTCCTAGGTGAAAATGAAGACAATCTCCAACAGCTTCTATTTTTCTTCCATGTGGTGGGAGCTGTGTCATTTGTTATTATGTTATATCTTGTAATTTTAGAAGCTCTTGTACCTTTTTAGACTATATCACTAGGGGTGTTACTTATTTTACAAGTCTTAACTCAAACCGTTGAAAAACCCTCATTTAACGGAAATCTCATGAATTTTAATTTATCTTCAGTTGTTTTAATCTTCCCCATGTCTTAACCGTTTCCAAATTGAGGGTTCTCCTGCTTAGGTGTTATAGTAGGTTCCCGCATGGCCCGGTGGGTTGGGTCGTGACATCATTGATGAAACTATTTCAAAAAAGGACTCAAAAATAGTTCATAATATCCTTTTTAGTTTAGAACTTGAGTTCTTGAAAAATCTTACCATTTACTAATCCAAATCCTAAATTTTGATGTTAGAATTCATAAATAATCAAAGGAAAGTGAAGTTTTAGGATCATAAAAGCTTACCCAAATGATTTAGCATCATAAATCCTTTCAAAAATCACCACGAAGGATTTCCCAAGCTAAAAAAATGAAAAATAGGGCTTAAACCCCGAAAATGGAAGGTCAAAAACCCTCTTCTGATGTCATAAAAGTGTCTTTGGGTGGGAAAAGCGAACCCCGCAAAAAGGCGCCTCTCACAAAAGTGAAGCCCCTTTCGATTTTGCGAAACTCTCTTAAGCGAAGAGGCTCTCGCTTCTGTGAAGGTCGCTTAAGCGATTGGCCATCACAAAAGCGAGGCCTGCGGACACTAGCAAACTCAACAACTCTCAAAATGTCCAAAAGACCTTTGGGATTTGTTTGAAACTCCGTATACAAAAATCACATATGCAAATCGATTATACTCGTCGTTGTGGACTTAATGGAATCGTCAAAACACAAATTTGAGGTTGCTTTGACCAGATATCTATGAGATTCACAAGAAACTAACTCGGTGCCTAAAAAGATTAAAACAAGCTCGATATCTGTCAGAAATCAACAAAAACCTCACCTAGGCCTAAAGTCATCTCCTGAATCCAACATAACTCAATCCGAGCATCCAAACCCCGAATATAGACCAAAGTCAATCCAAAGACTAAATTTCCATAATGTCACAACTTAGAACCTCAAATCCTAAAAAAGACTTCAAACCTGAAACTGACAAGACTCACTAAATTTCACATTCTGGAATTGATGGAATCGATGAAATTTCACTATGACACTCGAGTCTCTAAAAGACACCCAAAACCATTTTCTTAACAATATTAGCATTCAAACTCATAACTTATAAAATTCTCAACTTTAAACATCAAAGTGCAAACCCAACTTTCAAAACTCAACCATAAAAGACTCGGAGTCGATATTGATAGGGGAAATGTTAATTTCACTAAATCTTTTAAAAAAGGACAAAATGGGTCATTACATAAGATCTGCTTGATAAGGGACCGATAGACAGTCCACCGATTCACCGTTTCGGTTAAATATATTTTTTTAAATGCAGTTGCTGACTGTTAGGTCACTTTTTGAAAAGTGGCCCAAAGTTTTCTTTGTTTTAAAAAATAATAAGTTAATACTTTACATTTTTATCTATAAATAGTTGTTACATCTAATTATTTGTTTCTGCAGTAATTTTCTAATTCTCTCTTAAAGTGATAGCAATATTATATTATATTTTATAATTAACAATATCAAGTGGATGTTTTCAACTTTCAACTTTCAAGGAGAAAGTGGTCTAAAATCCCCTCAATCTATACCCGAAATCCCAACTACACACTCCAACTTTATGGGTGTCCTATCACCCCTTGAAAATTTTAAAAGTGAAATACCCCCTTAAAAAGTCATACCCAGACTTATGTTAAGTAGTGATATACACTCGCCTGCCACATAATATTATATTATTTTTTAATAAAAGAGTTATTATTCTATGTCTTTATTTTATATTTTTCTTTCTCTTTTTCTCTTTTTTTTAATCATCTTTTGACTTTTCTTTGCAGTAACTTTTTGTCCATTGATATGAAACCGAAAAGCACATTACCTTCTTCTTTCTTTCTTTATTCTTCTTTCTATTCTTTCTATATTTTTTTATTATATTTTATTTTTTTATAATTTTAGTGAAGTTTCATTCAATTGGTAATGATAACATTGTTAAATAGAATTTGAGGCTGTCAATCGGAGAATAAGAAGATGGCATTTTTTATAAGTTCGTGTGGTCAGTTAGTTTTTGGAAAGTGGGTGTCATATTGGAGTTGTAGAAGTGAATTCAATAACAACAGGTAGTATGATAGTCAAATGGTTTTTATATCTGGAAAAAAAAGAGGAATGGTGACATGGCATCGGCAAAATTGGTAGTGTGAGAATGATAAATTAAAGTTTATGATTAAAATAAGGGGAGTAATTTCTTCGGAAAAAAAGAGAGAGGAAAGAGATAGCATTAGTGATAGCTGAAAAGTGAAGTAACTTCATGGCATTTTCCGGTAACTTAAATCTGGTGAAGTGTTGGAGAGAAAAAGAAAGAACACAAAGAAAAAAAAGATAAATAGAAGTAAAACATTACATAATTTTTTTTTTAAAATCAAAATCTTAATATGAAAAAGGGAAATTGCTTGCAAAGTTAAAGTTTTAATTAAAAAGAATTGTCTCTCACTCTCTCTTAGAGAGTGAATACACTTTCTTTGCCACCTCAACATATACAGTGAGATTAATTCCATTTTAAAATAGTTCAAGGGAGTAATAGGATCCCCGTGAAGTATAGGTGTATAGTTGGGAATCCAGTTATATATTGGGGGCCTTTGGCCATTTTCTCAACTTTCAAGTGTTCAACATTGTCAGGTTTAATAGTTGATGTTAGGAATAAAATATCTATCGTTATGTTTGTCCTAGTCTTTAGGAAGAAGTTTAAATGTGGGTTGTTTTCAAGTTTTTAGGAGAAAATCTTGGTGTAGTAGTTCCTAACTTTTAGCTTCAGTTTTTTCTGCTATGTATTTGTTTTATAAAAGGACTGTTGCAGGCAGTGTAACAAAACAGTCAGAAAATTTCTTTTTCACATACTGCCTCTGCTCTATTCCATCTATTCTCTGTTCTTTTTTTTTCTATCAGTGGTAACATCGCCAGACTAGATTATATAAAAAAAGAAGAAAAATAGAGAAATAAACCGTAAGTTATGGATTCAGAGAGCAATTACATGCAAGCAGTTATTCCGCATTTTGATGGTCACTATGACCATTGGAGAATGCTGATGGAAATTGTTTTAAGGTCAAAGGAATATTGGCCAATTGTGGAGGTTGGTATCAGCGCTCCGGCGGAAAGCGAAACCTTGACGAATGCTCAAATGAAAGAGTTTGAAGCAAGAAAGCTGAAAGATTTGAAGGCAAAAAATTACCTTTTTCAGTCTATTGAACGTCCTATCTTAGAAACTATTCTTTGCAAAGAAACTTCTAAAGATATATGGGACTCCATGAAAAATAAATATCAAGGCACTGCTAGAGTGAAGTGCGCACAACTTCAAGCCTTAAGAAAGGATTTCGAGACCTTGCAGAAGAAGGAAGGAGAGTCTGTAATGAGTTACTGCGCTAGAATAATTGAGATTAGCAACAAAATGTGATTCCATGGTGAGAAGATGAACGATATCACAATTGTTGAGAAGATATTATGCTCTTTGACGCCGAAGTATGATTATGTCATTTGCTCCATTGAGGAGTCAAAATATATATATGAGTTATCGCTTGACGAATTGCAAAGCTCCTTATTGGTGCACGAGCAAAAGACGAATCGACATTCAACTTCTGATGAGAAACTCTTGAAGGCGTACACTTTTATTTCTTCCAATTGTAGAGGAAGCGGTAGAGGGAGAGGGCGAGGGAGAGGGAGAGGAGATCGAGGAAATAGAGATGGAGGCAACAAATATGGCAACGGAAATTTTAGAGCCAATGATGACTACGACAAAAGTAGAGGGAGAGCTTTTGACAAATCCAAGATAGAATATTATCGTTGCCATAAATTTGGTCATTATCATTCTGAATGTCGTACAAGGCTGCCTAATGAGAAGGAAAGAAAAGTCAAATTTTGCTGAGAATAAGGAAGGAAAAACCTTGTTAATGGCAATTCATGTTGAAAATGAGCCCAAGGAGCAAGTTATTTGGTATGTGGATACCAGTTGTAGTAACCATATCACTGGAAGCAAGTCTTCTTTTACTAATCTAAATGAAACTTTCGGTCGACAGTTAGTTTTGATGATCTCTCAACAGTGAATGTGATGGGAAAGGGTAATATTAATTTTAGAACAAAAAATGGGTGTGTTGAAATCATATCTAATGTGTTTTATGTTCCTGCATTGAAAGGCAATTTATTGAGTGTTGGTCAGCTGTTAGAAAAAGGGTACGTCATCATGTTAAGGAATGATACATGTGAAATTTCTGATCCCTCCATAGGAGTTATTGCTTTCGTGAAAATGAGTCATTGTTTCCTCTGAAGATTGAAAATCTCCAATCTTGCTATATGGAGGAAATGAAAAATCCTCATGGTTGTGGCATTTTTGATATGGTCACTTGAACTTTGGTGGCTTGAAGATCCTTCAAAGGAAGAGTATGGTGACGGGGCTTCCTGAAATTGTTGTTCCATCTCAAGTTTGTGAAGAATGTGTTGTTGGAAAACAACATCGTTCTCAATTTCCCAAAAATAAGTCATGGAGAGCCAGTGAGGTATTAGGGCTGGTACACTCGGATATTTGTGGGCCATTAACACCAATCTCTAATGGGGGCAAATGGTATTTTATTATATTTATTGACGATTATTCCAGGAAGTCTTGGGTGTACATTCTGCAAGAAAAATTGGAGGCTTTTAATGTATTTAAAAGCTTCAAAGCACGTGTGGAGAATGAGACTAGCAGGACGATTAAGAACCTTTGGACAGATCGCGGAGGAAAATATTGCTCTAAGGCATTTGATGAATTTTTTAAGACTCATGGCATTCGAAAACAACTCACAACAACATATACACCGCACCAAAAGGGTGTGGCAGAGAGGAAGAATAAAACCATTCTCAACATGGTTCTTAGCTTGCTGGCTCGGGGAAGAGTTCCAAAGGAATTTTGGCCAGAAGCAGTGAATTGGAGCATTAACATCTTGAACAGAATTCCCATTTTTGCTCTTCGAAATGTAACACCCGAGGAAGCTTGGAGCGGAAGGAAACCGGCAGTAGACCACTTCAAAAAATTTGGGTCCATTGCTTATGCACATGTTCCAGAAGCAAAAAGAAATAAGCTTGATGATAGAGGTGAGAAATATGTTTTTCTTGGTGTTAGCGAGGCATCCAAAGCATACAAGTTATTCAATCCATTGACAAAGAAGGTTGTGACCAGCGGAGATGTAGTTTTTGATGGGGAGAACACTTAGGATTGGAATATACATCAATCTACTCCAATCTTAAGTAAAAATGAAGTCGAAGAAGCAGTTGCAACACTCGAAATTTCTGAAATTTCTACTGAAGCAGTTGATGAAATTTCACCACCAGTTTTGGAAGAATTGATGCACCTGATCAGCCTCTTCATCGTTCTCGCAGAAGGCTCGCGTGGATGATGGACTATAAGGTAACATGAATTCATGTTAATGAATATATTTCCAACTTTGCATTGTTTGCAAATTGCGATCCTACAACCTTTGAGAATGCCGTCAAAGAGGAAAAATGGAGTAAAGCTATGGATGATGAGATTGATACTATTGAAAGAAATAACAGCTGGGAGTTATTAGATCTTCCAAAGGGGCACAAAACCATAGGTGTCAAGTGGGTCTATAAGACGAAACTCAAAGAAAATGGTGAAATAGACAAGTATAATGCGCGATTGGTGGCTAAGGGATACAAGCAGGAACATGGTGTGGACTATACAAAAGTCTTTGCTCCAGTTGCAAGTCATGACACCATCATAATGATAATTGTCGTGGCGGCACAAAATTTGTGGCCTATCTTTTAGTTGGATGTCAAATCAGCTTTCCTAAATGGATACTTGGAGGAAGAGGTATTTATCGAGCAACCTTCTGGTTACATAAAAATTGGAGATGAGCATAAGGTATACAAGTTGATAAAGGCTCTTTACAGACTAAAATAAGCTCCACGAGCTTGGTATAGTCACATTGAGGCTTACTTTCTAAAATTTGTTTTCCAAAAATGTCCATATGAACACTCTCTCTTTGTTAAAATTGGAGAATCTGGAAAAAGGCTCATAGTGTGTTTATATGTTGATGATCTTATATTTACTGGGAATGATGATGTCATGTTTTCTGATTTTAAGAGATCTATGATGGATGAATTCGAGATGTCTGATCTTGGTAAGTTGCATTATTTTCTTGGTTTAGAAGTAGTGCAATCTGTTGATGGGATATTTGTTTCCCAAAAGAAATATGTGCGGGAAATTTTAGATCGATTCAAGATGAAGAATTGCAATCCCATCGATACTCCAGTTGAGTTTGGTTTGAAGCTAAACAAAGTTGGAAAAGGAGATATGGTAGACAACACGCTCTACAGGAAAATTATAGGTAGTTTGATATATCTTACTGCTTCAAGGTCTGACATCATGTATGTTGTAAGTCTTATAAGCAGGTATATGGAGAGTCCGGCAGAAATTCACTTGCTAGCTGCCAAGAGGATCCTTCACTACTTACAAGGAACTAAGGATTTTGGTTTGTTCTATAAGAAAGGTGAAAAATCTGATTTGATTGGTTTTGTTGACAACGACTACGTTGGAGATCAAGACGATAGAAAGAGTACTTCAGGCTATGTTTATTTACTAGGCACAGCGGCTGTTTCATGGTTTTCAAGGAAGCAAAAAATTGTCACTTTATCTAGTACTGAAGCAGAATTTGTTGCTGCTACAGCTTGTGCTTGTCAAGTTGTTTGGTTGAGGAGGATTCTTGAAGAACTACAATTCAAACAAGAAAAAGCAACTACAATTTTCTGTGATAATAACTCTGCCAGCCATGAAGCTATCAAAAAATCTCATGTTACATGGAAGAAGCAAGCACATTGATGTGAAGTATTATTTCTTGCGAGATCTCAATAATGAAGGGACAATAGAGCTGCAGTACTGCTGAAGTGAAGATCAGTTGGCGGACATTTTTACTAAACCTCTCAGGTTTCTCACTTTCCAAAATATGAGGAGGTTGATGGGTATCGGCACTATGGAAGAGCTCAAGAAGTTGTTTTAATAAGTTATGTTAGGAATAAAATATCTATCATTATGTTTTCCCTAGTCTTTAGGAAGAAGTTTAAATGTGGGATGTTGTCATGTTTTTAGGAGAAAATCTTGGTGTAGTAGTTCCTAACTTTTAGCTTCAGTTTTTTCTGCAATGTATTTGTTTTATAAAAGGACTGCTACAGGCAGCGTAACAAAACAGTCAGAAAATTTCTTTTTCGCATACTGCCTCTGCTCTATTCCATCTATTCTCTGTTCTTTTTTTTTCTATCAAAAATTTCATCAATTTTACGATTATTTCTTTATCTCCATCAATTTGGTATATTTGTTCATTCTCTTACTTTTATTTAGTATTTTAATTTTTATGTATTTAATTATATTTTTTTTGTGTTTATAATTTTTATTATTTTCATTTTCATTATGGATAGGATAAAAAATGTAGGTCAAGGCGTTAAAAATTTGTGTCTAGGGGGTAGTAGTGGTAGTAAGAAATAAATTATTCCAGCAAATGTAGTACAAGTAAATTTTATTTTTGTATGCCTAAAGTACAATCTATTGAAATTGGAGAAATAGGTGTAGTGCACATGATATGAATGATTTTGAGCTACTAGAAACTTACGGTATAGAAGAACAAAATAAAGTCGAAGTAGAACAAATAATAATGATAATAATGGTGATAATACACCAACTAGTCCTGCTATTATTATTGGTAATGCTTAATCTAGAACTTCTAATCTTCCACCGCGACTTGTAAAAGAATGAAATTAAACTAGTTTAGTATGACATTATTTTAATCAAATACAAGGAACAACTAAAGTTGAATGTAGTGTTTATTTGAATATTGTACACACTATTTGATTAAGTAATTCAAAAACCATAGTGATGTGAATGATTAAATGGAAGTTAAAAAAGGTATTTTAGAATACCTTATTCGTTTTCATCACTTGACCCTTTATTAATACGAGTCTCGAATCCTAGTTGACCTAATGGACAAGTTTTAAATGTTCACTCTAACACTAAGCTCAAGGAAGACTCGTGATAAATCTCTTAACATTTATTATTAAAAATGCGTTACAGAAAATAGATGAAGAAAAATATTAACGCGTACATAACATTGACTAAAGTTGCAACAAATATAAAGAAATAAAAATATTGAAAGTTCTATTATTTGTATTAATCTTTTACCAAATAATATATATATAGCACACAACAATATAATTTTCTAAAATATTTTACGTAATTATAGTTATGTTTAGTAATGATAGTAGATATTGTCCAAAAAATAAATATTTAATATGGGCTAGAAATTTCCATAAATTTACATACTTTTACACTAATATTAGTTGACATTGATCATTACTTCTTACATGTTTTAATCAACGGAGAAGGCTCAAAAATACCCCTGAACTATCGGAAATAGCTCACATATACCCTTAAACTATATTCTGGCTCAAAAATACCCTTCCGTTAAAGTATTGGGTCACAAATACCCTTACTATTAACAAAGGTGTGTTAAGTGCCATGTGGACGCCACGTGAACGCCACATGGATGCCACGTCGATGCCACAGCACCAAACAACTCTCACCTGAAAAATTATTTTAATTTTTTATAAAATAGTTTTAAAAAATAGCCTTTAATTTTTTTCTTAAATATTTTTTTTAAAATTGTGTCAAATTCTAATAATTTACTTAATATTGACAAATTCTAATAATTTACTAATATTGACTAGAAGAACAATAATTAACATGATTATTTATCATTA
>JAJONZ010029705.1:0-15123 GCA_029582445.1 Solanum paucissectum
GTACTCTAAAGTATTAGATGGTTTTGAGACATCATGTATAAAGTCTAGAAAGTCTTCCGCTTGCTATTTTTTTTATGCAATATTTTTCTTGGTAAAGAAAGTTTTAAATTCCTTATGGTTTTAGTGTCTATGCGATGAATGAATGCTAAGAGGCTTGTATTAGACCTCTTCGAGGTCGAGTACGCCGGTTACGACTAGGGGGTGCTCCCGGGTCGTGACACAAACGTAGCCTCAGTATGTATGGATCCTTTAGGGGATGTGTTTTGGGACACATTGAGATCTAGAGTACAGAAAAGTACAGGGGAGGCCATATTTGAAGATAGTTCACCACTAGGTGAAACTAGAACCTCAGTGGTTGGGTTTGGGAGTTCTTAAACTAGAGGATTGGTTAAAGTAGGAGTAGAAGATTCATTTCTTTCAACTAGAGAGATAGTCGAAGTTGGGTTTATGGGAGTGATTTATTCCAGAGGAGTGGCAAACATTTTTAGGTCAACTCCATCAACGATCTTCTTTATTTTGACAGTAAGAACAAAAGTCTTAGACATTTTTTATGAAGTTTTTTAATAAAAAAAGAAAATGATCATTTTGACACTTTCTGACTTTGGAAGAAAATTTGAATTTTTTGGAAAGGACTAAGAAGGGGGGGTATAAATGGAAGTTATATTGTGCATCAGGTCCTTAGAAATGTAATAACCTTTGGTATTCAAAATGGTGAGACAACGGTCAGAATCTAGGATGTTTGACATGTGGCAAGTTCATTGCTTCATATGCAAAATTAGAAATGTAGTGTTAAGAATGTTAACCTTCGAGAAAGGACCAGGTCCCTCTTTATAGTTTAAATGTAATTCCCCAGATCTTTCCTGAACTTCCTTTTCTTTTTGCCCTTCCATTATGTGTGTATACATACAAGAGGTATAGAACTGAATTTAGTTAAACAAACATAACTGAAAACAAGGATACCTGCTCCCTTTGCATAGTCATAATGGGTTTGATTGCTTCAAGCAGGATCCACTCAGTCAAGTTTTAGCATCCCCAACTTTAATCTATGTTTCTCAAACATGTCCCCACTCAGATCTTTAGTGAAAATGTCAGCAATCTGATCTTCAATCTTGCATAATTGCATGTTGATATTTCCCATATCAACATTATCCCTCAAAATATGATGCCTTACATCAATAAGCTTAGTTCTTTTGTGATGGACTGGGTTCTTAGCCATATTGAGAGCACTTGTGTTGTCACACATAAGAGGGATAGTTGGAGTGACCATTCCAAAATCCTTAAGTTGTTGTTTGATCCATAGGAGTTGAGTACATCAAGCTACAACTTCTACATATTCTGCCTCAATTGTTGAAAGAGCAACCAAATTTTGATTTTTAGTTCCCGAGGAAATGAGAGATGACCCAAGAAAATAAGTAGTTCCTGAGGTTCTCTTTCTATCAACTTGATACCCTTCATAATTAGCATCACCATATCCAACCATATCAAAAGAGTCCCTTGATGGATAGAATAGAATTGGGTCCCATGTCTTCTTCAAATATCTCAAAATCCTCTTAGCAGTTTTCAAGTATGATTCCTTAGGAAAATCTTGGAATCTTTCACACACCCCAACAATGAACACAATATTAGGTCTAATAGCAATGAGATACAGTAAGGATCCAATGATCCTCTATACATGATTTTGTTCACACTTGGACCAGGTCCGTTAGCATCCAGCTTTGAGCTGGTCCCCGTAGGAGTATTATAGGCTTGGCATCCATCTCTAGAATTTTTTCAGTAGCTCTTTGGTGTATTTTTCTTGGAAAATGTAGGTTTCATTAGATGTTTTCTTGATCTACAACCCCAAGAAGAAACTCTATTCTCCCATCTTGCTCATTTCAAACTCACTGCCCATGAGTGCAGCAAACTCTTCACACAACACCTTAGAGGTTGCTCCAAAGATAATATCATCGAGATATACTTGAATAATCAGCAATTCATTTCCTTGTAATTTCATAAATAGAGTATCAGTGATTCTTCCCCACTTGAACCCATTCTCCGGAAGGAACTTGGAAAGCCTTTCATATCATGCCCTTGGAACCTGTTTCAGTCCATAAAGAGCTTTGTCCAGCTTAAGTATATGATCTGGATTATTAAAATCTTCAAATTCTAGTGGTTTATTCACATAGGCCTCCTCCTTCAGGTACTCATTAAAAAAGACAACTTTTCACATCTATCTGATACAACTTGAAGCCCATGAAAGCTGCAAAAGCAATGAGCATCCCGATAGCCTCCATCCTTGCCACAGGGGCAAACGTCTCATCATAGTCAATGACTTCTTCTTGATTATACCCTTGAGACACCAGTCTGGTTTTGTTTCTTATGATAACACCATACTCATCAAGTTTGTTTCGGTATACCCAACTGGTCCCTATGATAGTTTTGTCAGCTGGTCGGGGAACCAAGTGATATACCTTGCTACTTTCGTGATGCAGATCTTCTTGCATATATTTTACCCAATCAACATCTTTCAATGCTTTCTTGATGTTTTTGGGCTTTATAGATGATATGAATGTTGAAAATGCAACCAGATTTTTTGTTTTGGATCTATTGTGCATTACAGAGTCCATTGGAGAAATCATATATCTAATGGATGGGATGATTTATGCTTCCATCATGTATTTCGTTCCAGCTGAGGTTGATAAGCTTCTTCAACTTCACCTTCTGGATCTGCATTATCATGTTCAGCATTGTCATCTTATTCAATGTTGTCTAATACACCAAGTCCCTCATTAGGCTTATCATCTTCATCGGCTTCTTCAGAATTGCTAGTTTTCTAAGGAGGTTATTCTTTATCAAATTCATTATACAGACTATCTCTCTAAATTTGAAACAACTCTTCAATCTAAGAATCCTCATTTCTCTGCAGATTCTCAATTTCTCTAGATTCATCAAAAATCACATAACACATTCTCTAATGCACAGTGCTTGTGTTATATACCCAATAAACCTTGTTGGAGGAAAATTATCCCATGAATACACCTTCATCACTCATGTTCTATGCATTTTCCGAACTATGCCTTCAAGAAGAGCTTTTGTGAGAAGGAATATGAATGTGGAACCTGTAGCACCACAAGCTCTAGTTGATTATTTGGCCAAAAGGTCACTCATGCAAAATTTAGGGTTGTTTTTCAAGTGTTGGCTTAAGCCATGACTGCTCAAGCTAACCATGATGTTGTAGCTCCCGTGAACCTAAATGTGGGCACGATGACAACTAGGGTCCGAGACTTCACTCGGATGAATCCTTTCTAATTCTATGGTTCAAAGGTGGATGAGGATCCGCAAGAGTTTGTTGAGGGTATTCAAAAGATTATCAAGATTATGAGTGTCACTCTAGTTGAAAGAGTGGACTTGGTTGCTTACCAATCGAAAGGTGTTGCCCAGATTTGATTCAATCAGTGGAAGGAAGAAAGGGCTATTGATGGAGGTCCTTTGGATTAGGACAAATTTAAAGGTCCTTTTCTAGATCACTTCTTCCCTCTCGAGATGAGAGAGGCAAAGGTCAAAGAATTCATCAACTTAAGATAAGGTAGTTTGAGTGTGAATGAATATTTCTTAAAGTTTACTCAACTTTCAAAATATGTTCCGGCTATGGTGCTGTCTCAAGGGCTCCAATGAGAAATTTCATTTCTGGTGTCTAGGAGATGGTTCTGAAGGAGTGTAGAACCTCCATGTTGATTAATGGGATGGACTTTTCAAAGTTGATGACTCATGCTCAACAAATTGATGAATAGAAATTTAAAGAGAGTGAATTAACATGTTTACTATGTGTTTTTTCAAGTGGCATCCCTCAAAGAATGCTACTAGGGCTCTACAAGAGAGTGTTAAGAGGCGTTTTATGGAGTCTTATCACTCTTGGAACAATTTTTTCATAAGAGGATGTGTCATGTCATGTTTAATGAGTTTAAGGTATGTAATTAGTTATATTTTTTTAGTTAGTGTAATATTATTTAGTATACTTATTAATCATATAACGTTACTAACCTTATTTTCAAATGATGTGTACTTGAAAGAGAAAGTACAATATGGTCATTGCGACCACTTTTAAGAGAAGGGCCAATCTGGCTAAAAAAGCTCAGAATTTAAAGATGTGGAACTTGACTTTTTTCAAGTGTCTTTGAGGAGTTGTCTTGATATTGAAACATAGATGAATTCAAGGCTTTGTATGAACAATGTCAAGAAAGCTAAAAGCAGTGTTAAGAGTGGCTCGTGTATACCGAGGGTGCGAAGAGCGTTGGAACAATAACGAGGAAGATGGTACGTTTCCTAACTTTAAACTTCTAAAACATAGATTTAAATAAAGTTGATTAAAATATTACTTCCTCCGTCCCATTTTATGTGGCATTTTTTGGATTTCGAGATTCAAACAAGTCTATCTTTGACCGTAAATTTTTCATAGATCTTTTAAGTATTTTGAATTATCAATTATTGTGACTTATAGTAATTTTTATGTAGTTTACAAATATATAAATTTTATTTCAAAAAAATTGAAGATTCCATGCGCAAATTCTTGATCAAACTTGAATTGTTTGGCTCTCGATTAACGAAAAGTGCCACATAAATTGGGACAGAGGGAGTACTTGATTGTCATCTAAAATTAATTTTTTTTGTAAGAAAAAGATTGGGACGCACTCCCCTTGAAAATGAGATTTTCAAGAGTACTCATGTAAAGAAGAAGAACAATGAGCCAAATTCAAATGATTGGATTGAGGAAAGGGTTGAACAAGCTTATTAAAGTTTAGTTTTGAATTTTAAGATAAAAAGTAGAAATGTATTACGTATATATTTGATGTTAACTTTTATTTTTAATAAGCAAAGAGAGTATCAACGACAGTTGCTTGAGTTGAGCCAAACTCAAGAATTTCTAGGCAATTTGATCCAGCTTACACCTGAACAAGCCTATTAAATTTGGAAAGGAAAGTGACAGAGGAGACACATAATAGAATAGTCTACGGGATGGGCTCTAGGAACGAACTGCGATGCATTCAATCAGGACTAGAAGATATTCAATCATCACGCCAAGTCGAGGCAATTGATGATATCTAGATAGTTGCTATGTCGCAACAAATCACTTAGCTTACATGTGTCTTGCCACAATTCGAGGCACAACGAATTGCTCAAAATAAAAGCATGAGTAAAATCGTCGAGAAAATCAAAGAACAAGTGATTAACATCGCTTGACGGCGTAGTGCGTCCCGTTCTCCAGGAGGATTCTCTAGCTGCAAGGATCCTAAGGGTGATGATAAAGTAAAACACATAGCCTCCACCCCTTAGTATCCCTTAGTGAACATTTTGTTTTAAAAAAAAAACTAATTTTGAAAGACTTTATAAGTCTTTATATTATGATTTTAGTATTTATGGACATTTAATGAAGTTTGTTATTATACTATGTTTATATATTTATTGTTTGGTTTGTTTGGAATTGTTGAATTGAACTTATATGAATTTTTAATTTAATTACGGGAGGGCATTAGAAACAATCAGTTTCTGCTGTAAAAAAAAATGTAGAAAAGCAACAACATCGTTTGTCGCTTTTTTTTAATTTAAAAATAACGTCACCCGTCGCTTAGGAAGAAAAGATTTTATAAAAAAAAATGTGATATGTCGTTTCAAAGCGACATTGTCCGCCGCTTTTTGAAAAATGACGAGGTCAAAAGCGATGAAAGTGATAAGTCTCTTTTTCGTTGATTTTGTCCAAAACAATACATCGTCTATCTCTTTTGGTTTTCACTTTTAATTTCACGCATATTTTTAGTAGTGGAACACAATAACAATCTCAGTAATAAAATCTTAAAGGACAAAGTAAAATTTAGGGATAAGGGTCTGAAAAATATCTCAATTTTAGTTGAATTTTCTGTTACGATACCAAACTTTCATGAGGACCTATTACCCCTCTAGACTATTTAATACCGTATTTTAAACATATATATGTGCCCACGTGGACATAAAAAAATATTGCATAATTATAAATAGTAATGTGTCCACGTGGGCACATATATACCTTTAAAATACACTATTAAATAGTTCAGGGGGTAAAATATATACTATTAAATAGTTCAGGGGGGTAAAAGGTCCTCCATAAAATTTGGTATCGAAACAGCAATTTCGGCCAAAGTTGAAGTATTTTTCAGACCTTTTCCCTAAAACTTAATAAAAACTCAACTTATAAATCTTTAGGCCCTAGTGTTCCCCTTTCTCAATTTTTGTGATACTTTTCATTTTCTATGAGTCTTGATTATTTTGGAAATTAAATTGAATTAGATTAAACAAATAATTAAGAGTTAAAATAAAAATATATAAAAATATTATAAATTGTAATTTTCTCATGTTGATATGAATAAATATTTATATATATATATATATACTTTAAAATATTGATCACAATTTACCTAATTTGAATCTCAGTAAGTTAAAAATGTGACATTAATTGAGACTGATAGAGGGAATAAAATAATGCTAGACATCATGGAATACCTTTTATTTAGTTAAGTTTATTTTTATGAACAGGAGTATTTGTTTTTTCGTATATGTAAGTCTTAACAGTTGAGATATACTCCTTCTGTCCCAGTTTATGTGAGATATTTCAAATTTTGAGATTCAAACAAGTCTATTTTTTACCGTAATTTTTTTATATATCTTTTAAATATTATGAATTATAAATTATTGTGACTTATAGTACTTTTAATTTTACGTAGTTTACAAATATATAAATTTCATTTTTAAAAATTTAAAGATTTCATGATTAAATTTTCGGTCAAACATAAGTTGTTGAACTCTCAAAAAACAAAATATGTCACAAAAATTAAAACGAAGGAAATCGTTATTAATTACTAGTTTAGTAGTTGGCAGAGAGATCAGGGAGGCAGAATTGGTGGATTTGTAGGGAAGTCATGTCCTTCTAGTTGAAGTGGTTAGTTTCTTGACAGAAAGTTAGCAAAAGGATGTAACTTACAATTTTTAAGAAAGTTAAAGGAAGGTTTTTTTATTTATTGAGATGGCACAAAGATGTAATTTGAGTTTGAAGTATATATAAGGGATGTTTTTCGCGATATACTCATCTATTTTCATTCGCTTTAGCCAATAATATGATTTTGATATAACAAAATCAACTTGTTTGTTAGTTAAAATTTGTATAGTTTAGTTCAATAGGAAGATTTTAACTCCATGTGTTAGCACTATTTTGTTAGATTTACTACAATCAATCACGTAATGTGTTTTGAAGGTAAAGTTTGATCCTTCGCGTGTTTTCACTTTTCTCATGAAATACAACGTAAGTTTAGGCGATAGCCTATTAACTAAAAGCCATAATATAATAAAGGGAAAATTACGCAGTTAAGCAAATTTATACTACTTAATTACTCATCATAGCTATAGTTTGCTATAATTATCATTCGCGACTAACATTATACATTAATTACGTGGGCTGACTTCGAGTTTGTATAATTAGCCACGTTTGTATATGTATAATTCACCAGAATATACAAATACATACGTATAATATACAATTATCTAACCGATATACATATACAATTCACCTCTCTCCCACACTCTGCCCTCTCTCGCTCGCCTCTCTCCTCCCTCTCCCAATCTCGCTCGCCTCTCTCCTCCCTCTCTCAATCTCTCTTGCCATATATACAAATGCATATGTATAATATACAATTATCTAACCGATATACATATACAATTCACCTCTCTCCCACTCTCTTCCCTCTCTCGCTCGCCTCTCTCCTCCCTCTCCCAATCTCGCTTGCCTCTCTCCTCCCTCTCCCAATCTCGCTTGCCTCTATCCTCCCTCTCCCAATCTCGCTTGCCATATATACAAATACATATGTATAATATACAATTATCTAACCGATATACATATACAATTCACCTTTCTCCCACTCTTTGCCCTCTCTCTCTCGCATCTCTCCTCTCTCTCACAGTCTCGCTCGCCTCTCTCCTCCCTATAACATGTAGCTACGAATTGTAATTGTCAACCTATAGCTACGGAGAGTAATTAGACTATTTTTGAGTGGTTATATGTGAAAGTTCCTCTATAATAAATATGATGAATATATTTACACACAAAAATCTGTTAGCGTTGTATCTATTTTAGCAGTAAGTAATGTTGATTTTATAATGGAAAAAAAGACAAATATACCCTTAAACTATCGTAAATAATATGCAGATACCCTCCGTCATACTTTTGGGACATTCGTGCCCCTGCCGTCCAAAAGCTAAAGCATTTATGCCCTTTACTCTAACGGAAGACTAAATAGGGACACGTGGCGCAATCTTATCCGTCGACCTAATATTTAATAAATGTCGGGTCGGTGGATAAGATTATGACACGTGTATGTCCGTTAGTATAAATGGTATATATGCTCTAGTTTTTAGATGGCAGGAGCACCGATGCTCCAAAAGTACGACGGAGGGTATTTGCATATCATTTACGATAGTTCGGAATATATTTATCCTTTTTTCCTTTTATAATTATAAATCTCACAATATAATAAAAGGGACTGAATTTGGCCCATCCATTAAATAATTAGCGTACAGAAAATCACAATCACAATATAAAATGTGATAATGAGATCAATCTTTTTTTTCTTAAGAATCTTTGGATGATTTTTTTTTTTTTTTTAATTAATGGTAGATGCAGAGAAGCAATGTGACCCTCAACCCTTTATGGGAGGATTTGGTACAAGTCCCTGTGTACTATAACAAAATAATTAATTAGAGAATCTCATTTTTTGTAGGATTGTGTGGTTGATTTGGTGTCTAGTTGGAAGTGTAGAGTGGTTTGTTTTCTTTTCTTTTATATAATTATTAATGCCAGCAAAACACAAAATAAAGAGAAAAGAATAACATATTTTTTCAAGAGATTATTAGTATTAGTTAAGACAAATCGTGTGGAGTAATGCATACTGTAGTTTTGCATGTGCCCACAATCTATAATAGATATGTTCTACCATCTCTCCCCACTTATTTTTTTTTTGCCATCCTGTATATATAACTATTTATTTAATATTATTAATTAAATCATGATTAGTACTGACATCAAAATCACCATTACCTTGGTTTCCTCCTAAGTTTTGTTTAAATACTTTTTTTCCATCCGCTGTCTGGAGCCAATAGTAGAGCCTCGATTAAATTCAGATCATGCACTGCAGGGTCCATTCGGGGGTGGCGCTCCCAACATGATTTTTTCCATACCCAAAGCTCAAATCTAAACCTCTGGTTAAGGACATTTGGTTAAGAGTAAAGCAGTCTCACCATTGCACCACAACTCATATTGGTATCTTGTTTAAATACAAATTGCTATTCTTACTATTATATTCAATTATTCTTTCTTCATATATTACTACTTATAGTTACGTTTTACTCAAAAAGTTCGGGCTCTACCTATGTCGACCTAATTTTTTTAATTTTTAATTTGATGTTCGATACTCATATTAAAGTCTGAATAAATTTGAATTTGCGTCTAAAAAATTTATATTAGAGGGTAAAATCCTCCCTAACAAAGACGATTAATATGATTTACTCACTTTGTATTGTTAGACTTTTTACAATAGGGGAGTTAAGTATTTTTCTAGGGAATAGTGAGTTTTTTTTTTTTATTTGTGTTGGATATGCAAGTAAAAAATATTATCCTAAAAGGATTTGAATATAAAAGGGCTTGATATACCCCTCAATTTTGTCATTTGGAGCTGATATGCCCCTCGTTATGAAAGTAACTCATAAATACCATTACTGTTATACAAACGGTTCACATATATCCCTACCGTTACAAAATGAGCTCACATATACCCCTTCATTTAACGGAAGTGAAAAAAATTAGTTTTAAATTTATATTTTTAAAAAAAAATTATTTAAAATTATTGGACATAATTTTGTTTTTTTTACTTTTTAATTATTATCATTTGAGTTTCTTATTCTTATTTTATTTTTTCTTTCATTCCTTAGTGTAAAGAAAAAAATTTAAAACTATTTTTTTCGTGGCTATATTATAATTTAAAACTATTTTTTTCAGATATATTGTAATTTAGTTTTTGTATTTGAAAAAAAATTGTTTCATCTATAATAAATTTTACAAGAATATTAACAAAACTTAAATAAATTTGACCATCAAAATAATAAATCTAAATTAGTCATTGAAACAAAACAAAAAAAGTTTTAAAAAATATATATATGTTTGAGGAGGATTAAATATACCCATATGTGATTGTATCTTTTTTAAAATAATTAAAAAAATTTAAAAAAAATTAATTTTTCCACTTTCGTTAGAGGAAAAGGGTATATGTGAGCCATTTGTATAATAGGGGTATATATGAGACACTATTATAACGAAGGGTATATCAGCTCTAAATGACAAAATTGAGAGGTATATCAGACCCTTTTCCCTATAAACAAATATTCTAGAAGGTGAAGGCGGAGGGTAGGCAGTGGCGTACGCAGGTTTTTTTTGAAGCGGTGTCATCATTAAAGGGACAAGAATGACTCAAGAAGAAAATCAATGAAGTTTTTGCTTTACGCCTCCAAAAATTTCAGGCCCCATTAATAGTGAACTTTATGAAAAAATATTTTTCTTAAAAATATAAAATTTTGATTAAATTAAATTAAAAATAAAAATTGTCTACTCTTTTAATTAAGTAATATTTTAAAATTTTAAATTAAATCATTCTCATCTTAATATTATTAATTAAAGGGAACATATGACCTTGTTGAAGATATGACCTCCTTATTGCATCAAGATCATTTGGGTGATATTTTCGAATAGGTAATCTTCCCCCCGGATCAATCGGCAATGAACTTAAATCAATTCCTTCACTTTGTAGATTTTTTTTTTTTGACTCATTAGCTTGTTCTTCCAAGTCAATTAAAGCTTGAGTCGTTCAAACGGTTGTCATTTTTTTTTAAATAATACATCTCCATTAAATTTAGACTAATATGATGTAATCTGCATAATTAGTAATTGAGGATCAAATAATAGAGGATTGCGGACAATTGTAATCAATTTAATTAATTCTAAATTATTTAATAGTAACAAGCCAATAGTAAAAAATTATTATTATGAACAAATAAAAATAAAAATTCAAGCACATAATAAAAAAATAGAATGACAAAAAAATGCTAACATGATGTGGAGATTCGAGATACCAAGTAATTGATGAACAAGAACGGAAAGAAAATTGAACAAACTCACAAGTCAGAAATATACAAATACAAGGATTTAAGGCGTCAACACTGTTTTTATTTAACTATAATTCTTATTGATAAAGGACTCAAAGATTTTGAGTTTTATTTTAATTCTAAAAATAAAAAAAAATAGTTAGATTTTGAATGAATTAGAATGGGTCGGTAGGTTTTTAATGAAGGGGACTTATTGTTTTGAATTTAAAAAATAAATTTAATAAATTTAAGAAAAGAAAAAATAAAACAAAAAAAAACATGAATAAAAACGGAGAAAAAAGAATCAGTTCGTAGGGGATCCAACTCGAATCAGTGCAGACTACATGCAGTGCCTATGCCATCTGAGCTAGGAGCATTTTGTTAGAAGGGGTGTCCTTTCAATTCTTTTACCTTCTTTTTTTTTTTTTTTTTTTTTATATAAGTATATTTCGTAAAAAAAATTGACGAAGCCGTTTCACGTGACACACCTAAGGTATAGGTAAATCCGCCCCTGAGGGTAGGGGGTGGTGGGAATGGCTATGGCACATGGGTGATAGAACTAGGAGTGAAGATCAGGTGTGTTGGAAGGTCTGAAGGATATTATCGATGTGAAATGTCACTTCCATTAGAAAAATCATTTTCTTCATTTTTAAGAAACTTATTTTTCTAGAAAATATAATATCCAAAAAAATTTGATCAATCCAACCTAGAAATATAATAAAACATTTTCTCAATACACCCATATTATTATTGATCGATAACCCAATATTCCGTTGTACAGACCTGGGACAAACAAAATGTGATGAAGTTATTTTAATCCTTTTAATAATCTTTCGTGAGACAAACTTTGGGGTCTACATGTCTATATTGTTCCACTTTCCTAAGTAAATATTCTATTGTGATTTTGGAGTAAGAATAAGATTACTTTATTAAAGTAACTTAAAATGTGGTATTCAAGAACACCTAATATTAGAGAGGTTTGCCTGAAAGGATTTAAAAAAAAAAATGGGTATAGATATTTACTCATGAATTTAAATTTTGAATAGAGTAGAATGTGAATTATTAGATTTTTTTTTATTATTAAATGCCACCTTGAGGACGAGGATTAACTTAATTTCTACCTTATATATTACGTGATAAATTCCAAACACAAAAATAAAAAATGGAACATAAAACTCGGCGTCCCCAAAATACAACTAAAATTGGATAGAGTTAACTCATTACAATATGATAGCCATTTCTCATGACTATTGTTGAAATATACTAATTTCTAAATTTACATTTAAGATCTTGTGAGCTTCTTCATCTTCAAGTTTTTCATGAGCTTATAATTCAAAGTCATGATTTTCAATTTCATGGCTTAAATAATTGTATTAACATACCTTTTTCATGATTCATATAAAATATCTAGAAGACTTTCCCAATCCTTTGACTTTGAGGAATGAATTCTCTTAGATAATTTAATTCTTTAGTAATTATGAATTTATTAAACATTTAATTCATCAACAATATTATTAAACATTTCTCCCTTGTATATCATGAATAACTCGTATTGCTTATTCAATTGGGTGAATTTTAGGCTATAACTCTGTAACCAAAGGAGTTAACTCTAGTACCTTTCTCTGCATAGTTACAATGTCTCTTTCAAGATTTTACTCCAATCTTGAAAGTCTTTACAACTTAAAAATCAAACACCTATTACAAATTTTTCATAAAAATATTATGTTTACAATATATCGAACAAATAATCAATATATCTAACAACTTAATGAACTATAACAATTGCTTTAATTAGAAACATGCTCCTCATTTATAGTTTAACTCTAAAAAAATACTCGTCACAATAATTACTATTGCTAAAAATAAATCTTGATCTAAGCAAATAACGTCCATCTTCAACATTCCATACACTCTGGCCCCACCACCACTTCCCACCCTACCTAATAAATATATTTTAAAAAATAAGTAATTAAGAAAGTCACTTATTTTTCAAAAAAATATATATTTCAATAATAAATTTCTCCCCAAAAACAAGTTCTACATAAATTTTTTCTTGAAAAACTTTTTCCTTCCTACCAATTAAACACCCTAAGTTATCAAACCTTAAACATTAGTACTTTATAGTTACCCCATGAATGGACCCTTAAAAAGTGACTTCCTTTGGAGTGACAAGCAAACAAATTATGTTGAATTGGAAAAGAGGAGGAAGAGATTTGAAAGAGAATATGACGCTTCGAGGTAGGGCCGTTCAAAATCGAATTAAAATCGATAATTTGAATCGGAATAAAGGTAATGATTTATCTATAATGAATTAATTTATTGATTTAGCGATTTTGGTAATGGATTTCACTTTTTTAATTATCGGGTTATCGATTTTTAACTGTTTGATATTTTTTCTTAATCGGTTAGCCGATAGTCCAATAATAAATTATATTTATACCATTCGATATATAAAGTCCTTAACTTAAGCCTTAGTTTCATATTTTCATTTTTGAGTTGTCTCAAACTCTCAGTTATTCTACAATGTGTCGGTGCTTGCTTTTGCGCAAAATGCAATTTATCACATTATGTGTATGATTTATTTGGTTTGTCACCTTATTTATAAGTGATTATTAATTATACTTTTTTATTTCAAATCTTAATAGTTAAACCGATAATCAAATTGATAACGATTAATAATTGATAAACCGATTATTGATAAGCCAATATCTTCACAGTTTTATAATGATTTAACATGTTCACAAGCCGATAACCAATAAATCAAATTGATAAATTTTTAAACCAAACTGAACCGACCGATACACCATCCTAAAAGATTTGTTTTCTTGTAATTGTAATTGCTAGAGTTCACATGTTTGTTTAAAAAATGAGTGGATTCTCTCTTTCCACCACGAAACAACTCATAAAATATGCCCCACAAATCATGCGCCTAACAGCTTTGATTAAATTATGATTTACACCTTTGAAATTCTTCTATACTTCCTACGTTTATTTTAAGTATATTTAGCACACCCTAAGTAAGTCATTTTGCTAAAAAAAAAATCTCTTTAATATATGCATTGAAAATTGTAACAAACCTTTGAAATTTTTTATAAAACAATCATCAAAACATTTATTAGATAAGGGTATTTTTGTAAATAAAAATAAATTTATACTTTTTTTATTAAAACAATACGTACTTTGGAATAAATTAAAAGACCAAAAAATCACTTAAAAGGGAATGAAAGGCCGGATTCATAATTTATTTCTTTACCAGTAAAATTTATCCCCAGATTTGGATTCAGATTTTGTAATAAGTTCCATGAATTGTAAAAAGACAATGTATATTGTTCACATTAATTACAATTGTATTGTTATCTTAAACACATATACATTCAAGATCTGATTCTCATTAAATTATTCCTTACATGAGACTCATCAGTTTTCAAAGAATAATAATAATAAAAAATAGTTCTTTTAGCATAAAATAAATAAAACCCCAGCTGTGGAATTTAAAATACTTGCATGCATGTTTGCTTCATGTAATTGGTTATAAGTAGGGTTGTTCATGGTTATGGTTAAACAACTAAATCGAACCGCAATCCAAATCAAACCGATTAAAAAAACCGATATTGGTTGGATTTGGTTAGGTTTGGTTTTTGAATTTTGAAAACCGATACTATTTGGTTTGGTTTTGGTTTTACAAAAGAATATCCGCAAAAATAACCAAATCGAACCGTTAAATTATATATATAAATTTTATAATTATTTATATATTATTCATAAATAAAATATAAATATTTTATTAAATTTTAATTAACTTAAGTCTTTAACTTTATTATTTTCTTAAGCCCAACGCTTAAATTTCAGCCCAAGTATTAAAATCCTAATTCTAACTCAACCAAATATTTATTATTTAAGTTTTTTACATTTGGAGCACTGATTTTTTTTTTT
>JAJONZ010029707.1:0-10317 GCA_029582445.1 Solanum paucissectum
CTCTACCTTGAATTTGAATTATGAATTCAAGGTTATGATCATGTTAGGAATGATTTTAGGTGTTTAGAAGTAGCTTAGAGTAGTTAGAATCGAAAAGGAGTGAAGGTGCACTTTAAACTAACTCAAACGGGGTAACCGACGACAAACTGGATGGGGCAGGCAACCCTGGCGCTATGGGTGGCGCGGGGCGCCAGCCCCTAAACTTCAGAGGAGGGTTTGGGGCGCTCTAGCTGGCGCATCGCGCCAGACCCCAACCCAGAAAATCCGATGAATTTTCCTTGCTCACTTTCTCACCCTAACTCGCCTAGAATCGAACGATTTCTTCTTCCCCAATCACTTGGATTCGATTACTTAACATAAGTACACTCTAATATACTCAAAACAACACTCAAATTACTAAATTTCATCTCAAGAAATCATCAAAAACCCAACACAACAAGATTTAGAAAGAACTTCAAGAACACCTATCAAGAACTTAAATCCTTCAACTTTTAGAGAATGAAACTTCGCTGAAAATAATATGTTTGGCGTGTGGATGAACAAACCCACCAATATGGAAGCTTACATACCTCTTAGGGATCAAACCCATGGCAAAAATCCGCTACAACACGCAAGAATCTCGACGAACGCTTGATCCTCTCCTCTTTTCTCCTCTTTTCTCTTCTTTTCTCTTTTTGAACTCTCAACTAAAACCCTATGCGTAAACTAGGATTATAAAACTGAACCAAATCATATCAGACCCCTAAAATATTACTAAAAATGAATTAAATCTGCTTTGGTAAGGAAAAGACCAAAATACCCCTTACTATTTTCGGCAACCTTCATTAACTGGATAGCCTAACTTCAAAAGGCCATATCTCACTCATCCGACCTCGAAACTTAGAAAACTCGGTGGCATTGGAAATATAATTCAAAGATCTTCCCTACGGTATCTGGTATCACACCTAACTCATCCTGAGCTAGGAGTTATGATCGTTTGAAGTTGACCCAAAGCTCATACTTAAGTATAACTTGCAAAATTTCAGATTTTGCTATTTCCAATTTAGTTCTTTTTGGAACTCAAGGTGCTACATATAGTAACCTTAATACTCAGGAAATTTTAAATTCCTTGCAAAAATCTCACTCTCTACGAAAAACGGTTCGAGTCTTAGTTCAATTTTTTTTTGGGGTGTTACAGATCGATTCCGGAAGTTCTACTCACCCGAATTCAATTCAGTAAAGTCGTACGGATTCCTTAACGACTTATCTAACTACTTATGTAATCAAAATCATAATTAAAACACCCGATTACTACCAGATTTCCCTACAGCTCAACGACTCTGATTTCGTCCAAATCTGAACTAGGTTGGGAAATTCCAAGTTACTACGAAAAAAAAATTCGACCCAAAATTTTTCTCCGTTGACTTTTCTATAACGACAGAACCCGGTCGTTACAATAGATACCAATTTACCCATCACTCGTCCCCGAGTGACAAACTTAGGAAAAATAGGCTAAGGAAGGAATGAAGTAGTACCTGAATCGACGAACAATTGGCGATACTTGTCTCGCATGTCCCTCTCGGTTTCCCAAGTAGCTTCCTCAACTGGATGATGCTTTCATTGAACCTTCACGGACTTAATCTCTTTGGTCCTCAACTTGCACACATCACGATGAAGAATTGCAATCGGTTCCTCCTCATATTAGAGGTCTTTGTCTAACACAATTGAGTCCCACTTAATGATATATTCCCCGTCACCATGATATCTCTTCAACATGGACACATAAAATTCTGGATGAACTCCCGATAAATTAGGAGGTAAATCCAATCTATATGCCACCGGTCCTACACATTCAAGAACTTCAAATGGACCAATATATCGCGGACTTAGCTTACCTTTCTTGCCAAATATCATCACCCCTTTCATGTGTTATACCTTAAGAAGAACATTTCACCGGTTTGAAATGCCATGTCTCTTACCTTATGATCCACATACTTCTTCTGTCTACTCTGGGATGCTAGAAGCTTAGCTTGAATACTCATCACCTTATCTTGAGCATCCCTCACTAAATCAACCCCCAAAGGTTTCACATCCCCAGCGTCGAACCATCATATGGGTGATCTACATCTCCTTCCATAGAGTGCCTCAAATGGTGCCAAAAATTTGTTTCTCCCCAAAATACACGCAAGTGTACGTGGTCGCGCAAGTAATATAGATTCTTTAAGAAACGAGTTATCATTCCCAAGGGACTTATGATTAATTTATATTCACTTAATTCTACAACTAAAAGTAAAAAGTAACCTTTTCAAGAGTTGATGATTTATTGTTTATCTACTAATAATTAAGCACTAATTGAAAGTAACTAATTGTGAACGACTTTGATATAATGTTTCAAGCAAGTTAAAAGCAATTCCAAGGCTGCAGCATATAATAAATATCATGTATCATATTCTTGGCTTAGAACTAATTTTAGTTGTCAAGTTACTGGTTTATAGGGTTAATTATATGAGTCGAGCTACACACCTCTCATCGCCTACTCCAATTAACTACCTAACTACATCATTGAGCAGGAATAAATAGACTAACTGGCGAGCATTTATATTTCATCATATTTCGTAACCAAGCAAGGTGTTCGTCTAGGCGTCACTCCTGAACACTAATCACCTCAATCTAATGAGTGTACCGAGCTCTCCATATTCCCTGATCTATCTAATCCCTCCTCTGTCGATTTTAAGATTAGACAATATATTTATCTTATGGTGATCAATCACAAAATACTAAAACAAGAATATAGAAGTAACTTATAATGACAACCAAGAATTAATTCGAAAACCTTAAATAATCAACATTGAATCCGTAGCTACAGCCACAGAACTAGGGCGTTTAGCCACTCATGCTATTAGAAAACCACAAAACACAGTTGTTCATGCGATTTTTGAAAAATAGAAGAGTTAAAAGATCAAAACCTATTACAAACGTGAGTACTTGCTCTTGGACACCCAATAAAAGTCAAACACCCCACAATATAACCCAAGGGGTCTATTTATAAGTTTAGGAAAATTGGAGACAAAATCTACTTCAACTAGAAATTCTTTTTAGCACAACTTAAGCATGAAAAATCAGGATTTCCTTGGCGTGTTGCACCTCCTATCGCCCCACGAACATGCTCCAGTTGTATCAGTGTTGGCGCGCCGCGCCTCTCAGGGCGCCTGAGAAAGGCCCCAGAATGTTGTGCCTTGGCGCATCGCGCCTCTCAGCGCGCCTGAGAGGCCTCTCTGAATGTTGGCCCTTGGCGCCTCGTGCCTAGCAGTGTGCCTGGCCCTTGGGCCTTCATCCTTAGCCGTTTTTCATGCTCTTTTGCATCTCTTTTCTTCAAGTTGACTCCAATTTCCTTGAGAGTTCCTGAAACAACTAATCATGTATGTAAGTGCACAATCATCACAAGTTACACAAAAAATTAAGCTAATGACTATAGATCATTCTTTAATCTAATCGATTAATGGGCAAATATTGACAACTTAGGCATATAAATATGCCTAAGATCACATATCAATGCTGGAGTGATAACTATTATTATAGGAGAACTCACACAAAGGTATGAATTTATCCCAATGCCCTCCAAAGTCAAGCACACATGCCCTCAACATGTCTTCTAACACTTGAATAGTCCTCTCTGACTGCCCGTCTGTCTGTGGATGGAAGGCTGTACTAAAAGTAAGTTGTGTGCCCTATTCATCATGTAGTTTCCTCCAAAACTTGGATGTGAATTGGGTACCACGGTCTGAAAAGATAGAGAAGGGCACCCCATGCAATCCCACTATCTCTTTCACATAAACTTTAGCCAATTGTTCAGCATTATAATCTATTCTTACCGGAATAAAATGGGCTGACTTGGTCAATCTATCAACCACTACCCAAATAGAATCAAACTTCCCCAAAGTCTTGGGAAGACCAAACACAAAATCCATGGCAATTTTTTCCCACTTTCATTCCGGAATTGACATTCTTTGAAGCAAATCTACAGGCCTTTGATGTTAATACTTCACTTGTTTACAATTCTGACACTTAGCCATAAACTCCGATATATCCTTCTTCATGCCCGACCACCAATAAATTCACTTCAAATCTCGATACATCTTGGTCACACCTGGATGAATAGGATATCGCGAACAATGAGACTCTATCAATAACTTTTGAATCAAATTATCAACTCGAGGAACACAAATTCTTCCTTTGAAACTAAGTACGCCTTCCGCATCAAGAGTGGTCTCTTATGCCTTACCAATCGCAGTCTTCTTTCTAAGCTCCTCCAAATTCTCATCTTCAAATTATTTGGCTTTGATCTCCTCAATGAACATGGCCCTCACTTCAATACTAGCTAACACCCTACCTCTTTCTGAGATGCCCAATTGCATGAATTTAGACTCCAAGGTCTGAATTTCCTTAGCCAAGGTCGCTTGGTTACACTTAAGCAAGCTAAACTACCCATACTCACCGCTTTTCGACTCAAAGCGTTTGCCACAATATTAGCCTTACTCGGATGGTATTGAATGGTGACGTCATAATCCTTAAGTAACTTCATCCACCTTCGTTGCCTCAAATTCAGATCTTTTTGAGTGAATACATGCTGCAAACTACGATGATCAGTAAACACTTCACACTTAACAACATAGAGGTAATGCCGCCAGATCTTCAAAGCAAACACTACTGCTGCTAACTCCAAATCATGTGTTGGGTAATTGCTCTCGTGCACCTTCAATTGACACAAGGCATAAGTTATAACATTCTTATCCTGCATCAACACAACACCCAAACCAGAATGTGAAGCATCACAATAAACAATAAAATCTTTACCTTCAACCGGTAATGCTAGAATAGACACGGTGGTCAAGAGAGTCTTGAGCTTTTGGAAGCTCTCCTCACATTTTTCAGTCCATTCAAATGGTATCTCATTTTTGGTCAAATTAGTCAAGTGAGTGGCAATAGAAGCAAAGTTCTTCACAAATCGACGATAATAGCTAGCGAGCCCCACAAAACTCCTAACTTCAGTCACATAACTTGGTCGAACCCAATTCTTAACCGCCTCAATCTTTTGAGGATCTACCATTACCCCTTCTTTTGAAACTACATGTCCCAAAAATGCCACTGAAGTTAGCCAAAATTGACACTTAGAAAATTTCGCATATAACTTTTGCTTCCCAAGAACACCCAAAACAATATGAAGATGGTCGGCATACTATTTCTCACTTTTCGAATAGACCAAAATATCATCAATAAAAACCATGACGAAAGAATAAAAAAATGGCTTGAACACCCCATTCATTAAACTCATAAAAGCTGCAGGCGCATTAGTTAAACCAAAAGACATAACCAAAAACTCATACTGCCCATATCGGGATCTAAACGCCGTCTTGGGCACATTCTCATGCCTAATTTTCAACTGATGGTAGCTCGACCTTAGATCAATCTTAAAGAAAACCGATTCACCTTGCAATTGGTCAAAAAGATCATCTATTCGAGGCAAATGGTACTTGTTTCGAATAGTGACCCTATTCAATTGCCGGTAATCTATACACATTCTCCTACTACCATTCTTTTTCTTAACAAACAAAACTGGGGCACCCCATGGGGAAGCACTAGGATGAATAAATCTCTTATCAAGAAACTCTTGGATTTGAGCCTTAAGCTATCTCAATTCTGCTGAAGCAATGTGATATAGAGGAATAGAAATGGGGCGCGTTCCAGGCTCTAAATCAATGCAAAAATCTATATTTCTATCCGGAGGCATAACAGACAAGTCACTAGGAAACACTTTTCTAAATTCTGACACCACAGAAATAGACCAAATGGATGGAGCCTCAATCTCAACATCTCTAATATGAGTCAAATAAGCCAAAAAACCCTGCCCTATCAATTTCTTAGCCCAAATTGAGGATGTGATCTTAGTTCGCTTAGGCTTGTACGACCCTTCCCACTATAATTTTTCCCTTCCCAAAATTTCTAGAGTTACGGACTTAGTATTACAATTAAGCACGGCATAATAGGGGGACAACCAAGTCATGCCTAAGGTTATATCAAAGTCAGTCATATCCAAAATCACCAAATCAACCCAAGTCTGAAATTCTATAAACAAAATAGGACAAGCACGATAGACATGGGTAACTATGACTGACTCTCCAACTGGGGTAGAAACATGGATAGGGGCATCAAGTATATCACAAATCATATCAAACTCGGAGGCAAATCACACAGATACATAAGAATAAGTAGAACCCGGATCAAATAACACATTAGCCATCCGGTCACAAACAAGAATAGTACATGTGATCACCGCATCAGACGCCTCTGCCTCATTCTTGCTCGGAAAGGCATAACACTGAGCCCTATCATCTTGACGAACCACTTTCATGCCTGGTTGCACATTACCTCTGCCTACATTACCATTTCCTCTACCTCCACGGCCTTGCTGATTACCTCCTCGCCCACCTTGTGGATGCTCTCGACCATTATTACCATTTCCCTCGGGTACCACTGCTCTAGTCTGCTGCTGCGCGGACTCAAACACACGTGGGTGGGGACAATCTCTCCTCATATGCCCAGGTTCTTCACAGTTATAAATGTACGATTAAAAGATGGTCTGCCGCCCGTCGAAGGGGCGACTCCCTGGTTATCCTAAAAATTATGATATGGAGTTTCCGAGTAACTACCTGCAGAGGCGGGCATAGCAGACTGAATTGGCTTGGCTGCAAGCGTTGGCCTTCCGGACCCCTTGGAATAAGAACCTTGAAAGTTACCCGAGTTCGTGGCCCTTTTTGCCCATGCCTTAGCTTGACCGTCTCGCCTCACCCCCTCCACTTTCTTAACATAGCATGTTACCTCATTAAAGCTCATCCCTGCAGAAGTCATATGAACAGATAATACTTGCAACTCAGAATTTAGTCCCATAATAAATAATTGGATTCTCTCTTCCTCAATCGTCACCAATTAAGTAGGATATCTAGACAAAGCATGGAACTTGGCCTCATAACCAGCCACAGTCATACCACCTTGCTCCAAAGCCATGAACTCATCCTTCTTGCGATCCCTCAAAGTCCTAGGCACATACTTTTCTAGAAACAGAGCGTGAAATTGGGTCCAAGTAAGTAGAGGTAAAGTTGAAGGTCTACATTCCATGTAAACTCTCCACCATTGTTTAGCCTCACTTTGAAGTTGAAAGGACACAAACTCAACTCATGTTGTATGAAGCCTCTCATAGTTATCTAAGATAAACTCATAAGCATCCTTACTCTCAGAACCAAGAAACACATGAGGCTTTAGCTTCAGAAACTTAGTCAACATTTCATGCTCATTACCACTCATAACAGTACCCAACAAAGGACGAAAGAAAGCATCATTACCTCCAGTCCCACCCACCTTGGGCGCAGTGCTAGCCACATGAGGATTAGTAGGAGATTGAGTTGCTTGAGAAGAAGGAAGCACTCCAGGACCAACTAACCCCTTCAAGAATGACATGATTGGTCGAGCTAAAACTGGGTCTGTGGGGGGGAACATCGGTGGTCTCAGCCTGCACCTCTTCCTCTTGTCCCACATCCTCAACATTCTCAATATCAACATTATTCTCTTCAATCTCTTCATGATGCGCAGAAGGATTCTCATTCACAAGAGCATTCTCAACAGGAGCTCCATTCCCAACAGGCGTTACTCTTCCACGGCCTCTAGCCCTAGCTCTTCCTCTACCCCTGCCTCGACTGTGACCTCTCGCTGCAGATTCCTCAGCTGGAGTATTGACGGGAGCTACAGGTCTGACGCCGTTGAATATAGTATTAACCATCCGCGGACAGAAGAGTGAAGGAGATTAGATACCAATTTGAATCAACAGATACCAATTGGAATCAAATTATAGCACGAAAAGAGACAAGAGAAAACAGAGAGATTTCCTAAAGTCTTATAGCCTATCGAAGAAAAGTAAAGGCGTCCCCATAACGTTCTGCAAGACTCTACTAGACTTATTTTGGTACATTGAGATCAACGAACCTAGGCTCTGATACCAACTTTGTCACGACCCAGACCGTCGTGATTGACACCCACACTAACCCTTCGGTGGGAGAACCACTACTACAACCCAAACCAAGCAACTAAACCAAAAACTAAAGCATTTAAGGATACGAAAACAAGAATAATATCAAAAAACTGAAGTTCCCATAAACTTTCAAAAAATCTAACAAATAACAGTGCGGAAAACACACCTAGAACCTGAAAGTCAATGTACCAAAATATCTAAAGTTCAACAAGTCTAAACAAGAAGGGATACAACCCCAAACTAATGCACTAATAACTAACTAGAAAGTCTAAGCCCGAAATGGTGGACATAGACGAAAAAGAACTCATGGCAGCTCAGAAGAATTGGCTCACCCTTGAATTCAAACGATCACTGATCTTCTAAGCGAGGTCTGTCAATAGCCGCCGGAAGATGTCCTGTACTCAACAAAAATAAGAGCAAGTGCAGTATCAGTACACAACCACAGTGTACTGGTAGGATCACGCGGCTATCCCACTAAGTGTAACATAAGCAAGTCAATACAACATTATAATCACATGCATATATCGAACATATACAATATTATCAACATTTATGAAAAACGAACAACTTCACATTTCTCAAGATACACAATTATGACAAGTCATTGGTCCTCTCATGGAACTTAAACTCAAACAGTTAGTATACCGGAATGTGGCACTAGATCCAATGATTATGCCAGAACGTGGCAACCGATCCCATAATTATGTCAAAACGTGGCAACCGATCCAAGTTAGTTATGCCGGAACGTGGCAACCGATCCATTCAACACACCACAATCACAATCACAATCACAATCACAAGTATATCCTCAAGATCATACAATTAGATCATGATTTCATGGTAACCATCATTCATCTATCTCATTTACAACAAGTGTGATCAATAATGTAACATTCATGTACATACATGTATCATAATGAAGCAAGAACAAACATACATCACACAATCATAGAATCACAACCATCACCTACCTCAAAACAAGCTTGAAACCCTAAGAAACTTGATCCTTCCCTTTCCGGATTCGTTCCACTTGTTCTTGGTCTACAAATAATCATAATAACACGGGAATCAATAAACAATCACTAATTACCTGGATTACTAACAATTCTAACAACCCTAGATTATACCCATGATCCCAAGTATCCAAAATAGGGTTGTTTCCACTATAGAATCTAGATCAAAACCTTCCCCCATCATTAATTGTCCATTCTATTACGTTCTACGGATCGAAAACGGATTCGGGGAGTGAAAAGTTTACCTTTAGCCTCAAGAATGGTGGAAAACTGTTAGGAGTTGCCTGGGGTTCGTTCCTTAGCTCTAAAAATCAAAAAGTGCAAAATAAGGTCGTTTAGGGGTTTATTTATGACTTTAAGTCACGTCGAACCCGCCACATCGTCCCTCACCCCACTGTAGCAACCCCGCCAGAGCGACCAAAAGCTCCACCAGAGTGGGTTGCACGAACCAATGAGCTATTTAAAGAATTCCAAAATCCTCATTTCACAACACACCTCTAACCAACGACGCTCAGAAAATACCATTCATGCTAAGATCGATTTCGGGAGTTCTACTCACCCGAATTCAATTTCGTAAAGTCGTACGGATTCCTTAACGACTTATCTAACTACTCATGTAATTAAAATCAAAATTAAAACACCCGATTGCTACCAGATTTCCCTACACCTCAACGACTCCGATTTCGTCCAAATCTGGACTAGGTTGAAAAATTTCAAGTTACTACAAAAAAGTTTTTCAACCCAAAAAATTTTCCCATTGGCTTTTCTATAACGACGGAACCTGGTCGTTACAATTAAGTAACTCTTTAATTTAAATATATGTCCTTCCTGACATGCTTAAGAATAAGACTAGAAAATTTTAAGACATTTTGATATATGTTATACTCGTCTTTACTTTAAATTTTGACAAAAAATAAAATATTTAATTAAACTTACATCCATTGAAAGTACGACACTTTAAGTAAAAACAAAGAGAGCATAATCTTATAATCAAGTGAGACAATATTTGACTACAATCCATGTCACTGCTTTTCATAAATTGATACTAAGATATTGTCTAAACTAATAAGCTAATGATCTTGATTAGGGTCCCTAACAACACCAGAGACCTCATCAACTAAGTATTATTAATCCTACATATTTCCTCTTTTTTTTTAAAGGACTAGTATTATTAAAACCAAGGTTCTTACTTCTTAATTCCTAGTTAATATCTAAAACTTCCTTATATTTGAATTAGACAACAAT
>JAJONZ010029716.1:0-10986 GCA_029582445.1 Solanum paucissectum
CATTTGGTTAGATCATTTTAGGATTAAGTGGACTAATTTGAACAATGGCCTATGATGACTTCCTAACTTCTTGCCTAGATTATCTTAGCAGGACCAACGGGGGCAAGTTCTAGATTGGCACAAAACTATTTGAACAATCAACCATTCTCACACACTCTTGGCACATAGTTTTATTATCAGATTATCAGATTACCCAGTTCATGTTTTTATCTTAAGTCATGAGATCAAGTCGGTTCTTTATCATGTCATACTCAGAGCCAACACATTCACCACATTCTAGCCTACAAATTTTAGCACATGTCACAAATTTTGGACGGGCATCATTTTTCTTTCTTAATTATGTCATCATGCTTCATTCTTTCTCATGGTTCTACACATACAATCCTAACACATGCCAGTTCAATAGAAACTAAACAGTATCTTAGGGAAAAAGAACACAGGCAAGAAAACCCCAAGAGAGGATTATGAGTTGGGTTACTCAGACTTCACCCTATCACTCACAATCCATTTACCCCACCCCCAACAAAATAGAGTGCAATTGTCCCCAATGCACAAAAATAAGTAATAAAGAGTAGGGTGAAGGTGAAGCAAACATGTGGCGCAAATGCGCCGAAGACCTTAACAAGCAGGTGGGTCTGGTTTCTCGGAGCTCGCTGGAATAACACTTGGGTCACCCTCAGTAGTTCCCACATCATCTATCACAGCACCATCAGTAGTGCTATCAGTCACTCTAACTGCACCCTCAGTGGTGCTAACATCATCTCCCACGGTAGTCATAGCCTCAATGGTAGGCCTAGAACTTGAGGCTCTAATAATACTCTCACGATCCCTCTGCTGGTGAAACTCCTCATCTACAATAGAGGCTCTCCTAGCCTGCTCATTCTGTTGGCGTTACCGCTTCCTAGCTCGAGCATCCTCAGTGGTGTCAGAAACGTGACTAGACCGGTGCCTCTTCCTTCGAGCATGGGTGGGATAGGGCAGCGTTATGTCATCGCTGAATAAGGCATCAAGCACGGTGTTATCAGCCAATGCAATAGGTGCAAACTTTGGCTCATCTGTGGGAGGGACAATGATGGCATCAAGGTCGGCCCAGAGACTGTCCAACTCGGTTTGGATAAAGGAGAGATCTGTGAAGAGGGCCGGTCGTTCAATGACTCTCAATTCGAAGGCATCCAGGTGCTTATGAACGGCCTGGACCTTCTGGTCCAGCATGGTCTCCATCCTCTGCTCCATTCTAACCTCACACTCTGCAATAGACTTCTACATCCATCGCTTCACATGATGAAACGGTGTGGCCATCTGAGACTCCAATTTCTGAACAAGAGCCAAGGGCACCACATCAGCTCCTGAAGATAGGGTGACTCTGGATGACCTTGGGGCCCGACTAGCAGACTGAGATGGGGAGGCTGGGGCATCATCAATGAGGGCTGGAGGAGCATGTTCATCACCCTGCATCTGCTCCACATCATCTACTAAATCTTCTCCCAAAGGAGATACATCGACCTGCGGCTCTCGGCGTGGTACCGCCACATTCACCTAATCCTGAATCAGGCCTATATTTAGGGTCCCCATTGCCTGGATCAACTTTTCACAATGCCAGATCGACACTCCAGAGTCCCTGCATAACTGAAAGATGAGGCAAGGAAAAGGGTAAGTGGTGGAGGACTTAAACTCCCTCTCATGAATCTCCGCAATGATCATGCGGGCAAAATAAATTTGGAACCCTGCAACCAATGTTGGTACCATAACCGTTCGGTCCCAAGGGAGTGCATTATCAGCCTTCGTGGGAGAAACCTGATTCCATACCAACAGCCAGAAAAACTTAGCCATAAATGTGAGAGTGGCCTTCTTGACGCTTAACCCCAGAGTGGTGACCCAATCGGCTCGCTCTCCGTCAGTAGTAATATAATGAGCCAGCTAGTGTAATATAATCTCCATTTTCTTGGCACTCCAGTGGAACTCCCTGCCCCTCACAATGTCCCATATGTAGTAAAATTCGTCCATGTTGAGTAACCAAGTATGGACACGGCCGTAGAGGAACTGGTGGATGGTGATCTCAGAGATATCCACAGAAAACTCACGCACTAGTATCTTCTTGAGTGCTGTTTGGGCTCTGGGATTGGCATATCTGTGAATAGAGCCTCGAAGAGTGGCTGCGTAGGAAGCATAGAACTCCATCACGATCTCCTCGCTATATGTTCCTGGTTCCTTGCCCATCCACTCATACTTATTATGTTGAAAGAGCTGGTGGATGTCGGGTACAGTGTGTAGGCTCCCAGTGAGAACTATGCGCTCCCCTGTGATTAACTGGGCCATATTTTCTTTTTCATTCAACATCTTGGCATCCCTATAGATTTTCCATTGGCCCTCCACGCACCATCTATTTGGCTTCTCAGCAACCGGAGCATGGTCGTTGTTTTGTGGCACTAGGACTTCCTTCGAACTACTAGCCTCATCAGATGAGGCATCCCGACCATGTGAACTTGAGCCTGTGGCGGACCCAGAAGCAGACCCTACAGCAGAGGCGGACTCAAAACCGGAAGTAGACCCAGTTGGTGATTGGGATGTTGTGGCTGATGTCCTTCAAGTGGAGGGGGAAATATTCAGGGTCTTTTGCAGCATCATTGTCCTTATCGATTAGCTGACGGCTTAGAGCCGTTGATTTGGATGTACCTTTAACGGCTATAGCTTTTTTCGAGGCCATTGTACCTCTGGAGGAAAAATTAGTACTAATTTAACCTAACAACACACAAATAAAATTAGAACAAAGAATGTACAAAATAAAAAATAACAAAATTTTAGACAGTGGCCACCTACGGTGGGTATCTACGGTCCGTAGGTTGACCTACGGTCCATGGATCCCCTCCGTAGGTTAAAAGTCCCAAAAAGTTGGGCCTTGATGGGAACCACAGATGTGCTGAACGGTCCGTAGATTGATTTATGGACCGTAGTCCACCTCCGTGGTTCTACACTTAGTGGAATTGCTTTCTTCCACAGGCCACAAACCTGATCTACGGTCCATAGACTGATCTACGGTCCATAGACGGGGTCTCGTGGATCCAGTCTGTGTCAGGTATTAGACACTCTTCACTTCAAGACCAATTTTTATCAATTCAAACCATTGACCTTAGCCTAATCATGTATTTTAACATAATTTATGCTAGTTTGTCATCCCAAGGGTTCCAATTACTCAATTTTCAACTGATATTGCATACGAGGCTAGGAACCCTAAGTTGAAAGCTGCATTTAGACTCTTATTACACTAGGTTTACACATTACAGAGACAACACAATCACAATCTATCGTACCAAGGGTGTTTTTAATTTTAGTTTAGCATGAGATTTCATACAACAACTACCTAAGGTCAAGAGCCCCTTCCTGACTTTCTATAACAACAATGAACCGGAATTCAAAGTGAAGGGAGAGTCGATTACCTTACAAGCAAAGGAAATGTGTGATTGTGTGATGACTCTAGACTTCCAACAACTTCTAACTCGCCTTTCGCACCGAACCCGGATTCCAGAACCTCTGGGAATTTGGAATGAAGGAATTTGGGAGAGAAGAGAGTTAATGGGGAATATGAGAGGATGAATGTGGAGAGATTAATGGGGGAATGGTGGTAATATGGAGGAATACTAGGATTTTGAGGGGTCTAAAAAAAGTTAGGAGGAAAATATGGGAAGTGGGGAATGATTTGAAAAAGGGGGATTTTATTTAAAAGAGGTGTGGGTCGGGTCATGCAGAATTAGGGTTTGGACCCTTGAGACCCCGTCTACGGTCCGTGGGTCGACCTACAGTCCGTAGATGGGTTCCGTAGGTCATTTTTATACTTAGGAAAATCTAGAAGTCTTACTTGGGATCTACGGACGCCATTCATGGTCCGTGGAATGAACCACGGACCATCGATGGGGTTCGTAGACCTCAGCACAGACCTTTTCTGTAGATTTTTGCTTTTCACCCCTACACATGTAGCAACCATTAGGTCTTTCTTTTTACATTTTCTGGACACAGATCCTATGCTATATCAAGCCAACACTAAAACAAATATAAAGCACCTATCTAAAGGAATACAGAAAAGCAAATAAAAAAAGAAACTACTAAACTAAAAAGAAGAACCTATGGTTGGCTAGATTGTACATCTTGGGTTGCCTCCCAAGAATCACTTGATTTAACGCCGTGGCACGATGCAGTCCTCTTGATTACTCAGACTTCATCAAGATAGTAGGCCTCAACAACTTCTTGCACACTTTACGCATTTCCCAGATAGATCTTGGTCCGTTGCCCATTTAACTTAAACCTTGTTCCCTCATTGTTCTCAAGCTCCACCACTCCATGTGGGAGCACTTGAGTGACTAAGAATGTCCCGGTCCACTTGGACTTGAGCTTGCTTAGAAACAAGCGCAACCTAGAGTTAAATAGAAGCACAAGATCACCCATAACAAATTCTCGCTTTTCAATCCTTTGATCATGATACTTCTGTAACGACCCTAAAAAAAAACTAGTGAAACTAGAGACTAACGTGTGTGCGTTTGTGTTCGTCACGAGTTTTGATAGTGTTTGATGTTGTCCTGAGTCATAGTTGAGGGGTTTAAGGGTCAAACGTCAAGGTACGACTCCCCATAGACCACCCTAGGGGTCCTTGAGGAGGACCCTAAGGCTAACCCCCAAGACCCCAAATAAATTTTGGAGTCACCAAAATGTGGTGACCTACGGATGGGGTTCACGCCCCGTAGGTCCATCTACGGTTCGTGGATGGCCTCCGTAGGTCGAACCTTGTTGAAGCCTTGAACACCAAGCCCCAGACACAAACCACAGACAGTCAGGACGGTCCGTGGACCCATCTACTGTCCGTGGACCATGCATGTGCAATCCGTCTTAGGTTCGGCTAAGGCAAGGGTCATTTGATAAATTGCTTATTAATTGTTTTAAGTGCATGGACGGTTATTTTAGGGTTATTAAGGTATTTTAAGAGTATTAAAACATTTAATTGGTATTTTAGATTTCATTATTCACTTTTCCCCAAATCAAAACCCTTCTCTCCCAAAAAGTTCTCTCTAGAAACTCCTTTGGAGATCAAGGTTAAGTTCAAGCTAGGGTTATTGATTTCTAGGTGATTCTTCTTCAATTTAGAGGGTTTATTCAAGTATAAAGTATGGTAATCATTGATCCTTGATTAATCTTTCATTCAAGGAGTCAAATCAAAAGAGATTTCCAGGTCTTTCAATAATCAAAAATCCTAGTTTCTAATATGAGCATGGGTTCATTGGTAAAACGTTTTTAAAGTCATTTTAATGATGAATTGATGTTTTATTAAGTAATTAAATATGATTTTATATGGAATTCCTTCAAGAATCCATGTTTTCTCTAAATCTCTTGTGTATGGAAATTTATTGGGAATTGGTTGATTATTGAAGTATAATGAATAGTATGTGTTTATATGATGTTAGTTGATGAATTCATGTCATTAATTATGCCTTTATATGGTGAATTGTTTATGTGTTTGTGATATGAGGATCATGGCCTTGAAGGGCAAGTTATGAATGAGATTATGTTGAATTGCTTACGTTGATGGTGAATTGGTTATGGAATGATGCCAATTACCTTATATCTTGTAGTATCTTCAATCTATGGGTTGATATGGAGTTATATTGATATAGAATTGTGATATATTGATGTGTGATCCACTTATTACTTTTATGCACTTTATGATATATAATTGATATATGTCTGTTTATACCTTGTATGTAATGGATCCATGTGTGATAAATATTTGAAGTATATGGGTGTGTGATCTGAATGAAAGTAATAGGATTACGTACAGAAGATAATTGTTTTGATTTGAAAGGCTACTGTTCAATTCTACACTAGTGAAAGAATGAATGCATGAGGTTGATCTATTGTGAAAGGTTCTCCTAAGTAATGTAATGTATTGATGTACATTGATTGGTAGGCCTAGGGCATCCTCTCCTTGTGTAAATGAATGTGATGTGATTAATGTATCTAAGGATCGGTAGACCTAATGTCTGTATCCCTTCTATGAATGTTAATTGATAAACCATGAAATCAGTAGACCTAATAGTGGTTTGCCCATCTCCTGGGTGAAATGATGAGCCTTGGACCAGTAGGCTTAAAGAACCCTTAAATGAAGAATCGGTAGGCCTAAGGCACCCTTCCATGGGGATTTAATGAGCTATCCCTATAATTACCCTGACTCGGTAGGCCAAAGGGGCACCCTCTCATGTGTAATAATGTTAACGAAATAAACTACTCTATGGGAATGGAGGCTAAACACCGAGAGGATTTGGTAAAATGGAAACTCTCCAAATGTTTAGGCAAGGGATTCAATGGACATCTTTCTTATCCCTTAACTATGTGCCCACATAGGATAGCTAGGGGATCCACCAAGCTAGAAAACACTTAGTTCTACCTTAGGCAGGTAGAACACCATTCTTTGGTGTGGGGTTATATGACACCGGATTCAATGACTTAGCTATCATGGTCTATGTGGGTTAAACGCCTATTCCCATCACGTGATATGTGCATTATGGTTATTTGAGGAGTTCTACAAAGTATGGATAGTAGTATTGGATGCTATCCATACATGGCACGAGTAGGCTTCAAGAGTGCCATAGTGAGTTCTCTAAGTCTTCAAGACTAATGAATGAAGGTCCTTTAAATGGAACAAATGAAAAATGTTTACTTATTGACTAAATTAAATGATGAATGAGTAACTTGTATTGATGAAATGAGTTACCTAGCATGTTATGATGAACTGTAAAGGTTCTTGTCTATTGTAGCCTTGAGGAATACCTAGGTGTGGTATGAAGAGGTAGTATGGGCTGCCACTTCATGTCTTACTTAGGTGTGTCTTAGGGTAACTTTAGATAGAGGTCCTAAGATGATTAAATTACTTACTTGATGAATATGATTATGTGTTGTATATTGGTACTAGTTGAGCATGATACTTGTAATGTGAAGCGTGATGAATGGTAAGTCACTCTTGGGTAGTCTTGATGTGGTATCTAGTATGGAGGGTGGTATGGGACTCTCTTCATGCATTGCACAAGGTATAGTATTAAGGGTTACCTAAGTTAAAGTCTAAATGTGAAGAATGTCGTATATGTTGGTTATGATGTATTCTATGCTTTTACGCCTATTACTTGTGATATTTCTCAAAAGAAAACATATGCATGGTTTCTAAACCAAATGTCCATTTTAAGCATATTTTTGCATGGTCATCAGACTTAGTACATTTTGTGTGCTAATCCATATTTCTTCTATTTTCTACAAAGTGTAGGTTCCGGTAAGTGATTGGTTCTAGCTAAGGTTGAAGTGCTTGGATAGAGTATTCCTCCAAGACTTGGTATGTCCTCATAGATCGAAGACAAGGACTTCTATTGTTTTAGTTCTTTTTTGTTTTAGACTTTTGTCTAAGTTTTCTATTGTAAAGGGCTGTGACCCTATCTTGTTAAAGTTTGTCTAAGATTGTCATGTGAGACTTAGTATTTCCGCTGCTTTATAAATGAAACTTTTAATAGTTTTGTGTTAAATAACTTTTAATTCTGCACTATTTCTATTATATATGTGATGAATGAATGCTATGGGGCTTTTATAAGATCCCTTCTGGGTCGAGTACGCCGTGTTACGACTAGGAGGTGCTCTCGGTTCGTGACAACTTCTTCATCTTCTCTTTGTACAAGGCTGAACTTTCATAAGCTTTTAGGCGAAACTCATCAAGCACATTCAAGTCACTCATTCTCTGATTTGATGCGGTGCCCCAATCAAAATTTAGCTTCTTTAGCGCCCACATAACCTTATGCTCTAGCTCTACCGGCAAATGACAAGACTTCCCATATACAAGTTAGTAGGGGGGCATACCTATGGGAGTCTTGAATGCGGTGCGATAGGCCCAAAGAGCATCATCAAGCTTCCTTGACCAATCAGTTCTATTAGCATTCACAGTCTTAGCCAAAATCTGCTTGATCTCTCTGTTGGACACTTCAACTTGCCTACTAGACTGCGGATGGTAAGGAGTGGCCACATTGTGGCGAATGCCATATTTCTCAAGTAGCGCCTTAAACGACTTTTTACAAAATTGGGAACCTCCATCGCTGATAATCGCCCTAGGTCTACCAAATATGGAGAAGATATTCCGTTTCAAGAATGCGGTGACACTTTTACCTTCATTGTTGGGAAGCACAATTGCTTCCACCCACTTCAACACATAATCAACCGCAACAAGAATATACTTCATCCCATGTGAACTCACAAATGGACCCATAAAATCAATGCCTCATACATCGAACAACTCTATCACCAATATAGGATTCATAAGAAGCTCTTGCCTCTTTGAAATCCCTCCTTCTCTTTGGCAACAATCACAAGACTTGGTAAAATCATGAGCATCTTGGTGGATGATAGCCACACTGCAAGATTTTATGTAGTCTGAATACCACTATGATGCCCACCAACAGGCAATGAATGGCACGCCTAAAGTATACTCAACATCTCGACCGCAGGCATACAACGACGAATAATCCTATCAGAACAACTATGATACAAGTAAGATTCATCCCAAAAGAACTTCTTCACTTCATCCATAAACATTTTCCGTTGGTGAAAAGACAAATCCGATGGCACTATATCACTTGCCAAGTAGTTACCAAAGTCTGCGAACCAAGGAATTAGATCATGAGAAGTAGTCAATACATGTTCATCTGGAAACGCATCATTAATTTCAGCCCTATCACCAAGCTTGAGCATAGCTTCTTCCTCCAATCTAGACAAGTGATCGGCAACCTAATTTTCTATCCCCTTTATATCTTTCACCACAAAGTCAAACTCTTGCAGCAACAACACCCATCTAATCAACCTCGGTTTTGCATCCTTTTTAGCCATCAAATACCTCAATGCAGAATGGTCAGTATGCACAATGACCTTAGTACCAAGCAAGTAGGATCGAAATTTCTTGAATGCGAAAACCACTGCAAGAAGTTCATGTTCATTCACTGTATAGTTCTTTTGAGTCACATTTAGAGCTTTGCTAACATAGTAAATCGGATGAAGAATCTTCTCTCGCCTTTGTCCCAATACCACACCAAGCGCCACTCCACTCGTATCACACATTACCTCAAACGGTTGTCCCCAATCCGGTGAAATAATGATAGGTGCAGTAACTAACTTCTCCTTCAACTCTCCAAATGCTCTCAGACAATCATCATCAAAATCAAACTTATACTCCTTTTCGAGCAGTTTGCACAATGGATTTGCAATTTTGGAGAAATACTTGATGAACCTCCTATAGAAACCTGCATGCCCAAGAAAACTTCTAACACCTTTAACATAGATAGGTGGTGGAAGCTTTTTTATTACCTCAACTTTTGCTCTATCAACCTCAATACCCTTCTCAGAGATTCGATGACCCAGAACTATCCCTTCTTTCACCATGAAGTGGCACTTCTCCCAATTGAGCACATAATTGAACTTTTCACACCGTTTGAGCACCTCGGCCAAATGGTCCAGACAACGATCAAAGGAGTCACCTACCACAGAGAAATCATCCATAAATACCTCAATAGTGTCCTCCACCATATCAGAAAATACCGATCTCATACAACGCTGGAAGGTCGCTAGAGCATTACACAACCCAAATGGCATCTGTTTGAATGCGAAAGTTCCATAAGGACAAGTGAAGGTGGTCTTCTCTTTGTCTTTCGAGCTTATAGAAATATGATTGTAGCCCAAATAACCATCAAGGAAACAATAACCCTTACCCGCAAGTCGGTTCAACATCTGATCCATGAACGACATAGGAAAGTGGTCTTTTTCTGTCCAAGCATTCAATTTCTGGTAGTCTATGCAGACTCTCCATCCAGTCACGGGCCGCATCGGAACAAACGTGTTTCTCTCATTAGGTACCACAGTAATCCCACCTTTCTTGGGCACATACTGAACAGGACACAAACACCACTACTATCTGTAATGGGATAAATAACTCCAGCATCCAACCACTTGATGATTTCTTTCTTAACTACCTCTTGCATAAGTGGATTTAGTCTTCTTTGGTGCTCAATACTAGGCTTGTTATCCGGCATGAGTTGAATTTTATGAGAGCAAATACCAGGAGAAATCCCAATAATGTTGGCAATAGTCCACCCAATAGCTTGCTTAAACCTCTTCATAATGGAAATCAATGCCTCAACTTGTGCCACATTCAAATATGCCGCAATGATGACCGGTAAAGTACCATATTTCCCTAATAATACATACCTCAAATGTTGATGGTAGAGCCTTAAGCTCCAATTTTGGAGCCTCTTAAATAGACGGTCTAGCAGGTGGAGAGTTGTGATTCGTCATGTCTAACTCCATTCTCTTTGGTTTTGAACGGAATTCAAACCTTTCAAGTGCGGCGACCAATTTATCATAGTCTTTAATACCATCACCCTCAAAGTTCATCATTACCGCTGTTAGTGCATCAACACCCAACCTTTCTTCAATAGGCACCTCAGAACCACTCTCTACAATATTTGTTACCATAGATATTGATTTGAGCTCACTACTCTGCTTCATGGACCTAGATATATTGAAAGTTACCTCTTCATTGTTCAATCGGAACTTCACCTGCCCTTTCTCCATATCAACCAAGCCGTGCGCAGTGGCTAAGAATGGTCTCCCAAGGTTAATGGGAACCTCAAAGTCAACATCACAATCAAGTATCACAAAATCCGACAGAAAGATAAAAGACTCCACTTTCACTAGTACATCTTGGAGCACACCAATGGGCTTCTTCACAGTTCTATCGGCCATAAACAGTCGCATCACAATCAGTTTTGGATCCCCTAAACCCAACTTCTTGTAAATAGCCAATGGCATCAGATTGATACTAGCACCCAAATCGCACAATGCCTTTGCAAAATGTAGCAACCCAATGGTACAAGGAATAGTGAAGGCCCAGGATCATCCTTCTTTTGCACAAGGAACCTTGTA
>JAJONZ010029718.1:0-10150 GCA_029582445.1 Solanum paucissectum
AGTTTGAATGTGTGGATGTAAATAAGTTTTTTTATTCCGCACTATTTTCATTATTGAATGCAATGAATGACTATGTGGCTTGTATAAGACCCCTTCGGGGTTGAATACGCCATGTTACGACTAGGGGGTACTCTCGGGTCGTGACACTATTACGTTCCAAGCTACTTGATAAAAGCATCCACTGAGTCCATCTGACCCCGGTGCACTATCTGGATCCAAGGAGAAAACACACTCTTTGACTTCTTGAGGGTTGGCAGAGCACTCAGCATCTCATTATCCTCATCAGTGATACACCTTGGTAAATAGTTGATAGTTTCAGTATCTATAGAGACACTTTCACCGCTAAACAAGTTTTGGTAAAAGCTCACTGCTCCTTCTGCAATTTGATCATTTCCTTCAAGCCATTGATTCTGCTTATTCATAATTTTCTTTAAAGAGAGTCTCCTCCTCATATCTTTAATAGTACTGTGAAAGTAAGAAGTATTGGCATCTCCTTCCTCTAACTATTTGGCCCTGGCCTTTTGTCTTAGGATGGCGTCTTGAAGTTTCAAATATTTTGTGAACTCAGCTCTGCATCTAGAAAGTTCACATCTGTTGGCCTTAGTGTTATTCATAACACTGTTTTCTTCCAGTACTTTTATTTGGGCTTCCAGTCTTTTTGGTTCCTCATAGATGTCTCCATAAGTCTCTCTAGACCAGAGACTAAGCATTTTACAAGTTTTTTTGATCTTCTAATGTAAAATATACATAGAATTTCCCACTACTAGTTCTTCCCAACACCTTTGAATGGTACCAAGAAAGTTTTTATGTTCAGTCCAAACGTTGAGAAATTTGAAATATTTAATACATTGGGGAGCAATGTTGTTCATGTTGACCAACAAAGGGGCATGATCTAAGTATGTCCTTGAGAGATGGGACACAATAGTCGTGTTGTAATCATCAAACCAATTGGTATTATAAACTAATCTATCAAGCCGTTTCCAGATAGTGTTAGGGGGATCCTTGTTATCGCACCAAGTGAATTTAGCACCAGAGTATCATGCATCTTGAAGCCCACACTCACTCAAGCAGTCTAAGAAGTCCAAACTCTCTCCAAAGGTGAAAGGTCTTCCACCAATTTTTTCTTCAGCCGTGCAAATGACATTAAAGTCCCCAATAGCACCCCAGGGACCTTGAATAGTGTTAGCAATAATTTTGAGATCCGCCCATAATTCTCTTCTCAAGTCTTCTGAACATTTAGCATAGACAATTGACAGAAAGATGGATGGGCCATCATTATGGGAAATTTTAATAAGAACATGTTGATCTTTATCTTGTATGATGTCTACAATGATCTCGTGGTTCCAGTAAATCCATTTCTTGTTGTTAATATTGAAGAAGTTATGGTCTATCCTTAGTCTCCTTTTGAACTTCTCTAGTTTGCTACTATCCACTGGAGGTTCCTGGAGGCATAAAAGAGGTAAGTGAAATTGTTGTTGAAAAAGCATGAGTCCTTCAATAGATCCACTGGACCCGATCCCTCTAATATTCCAAGAAAGGAAATTAATCATTAGAAACATCAGGGGGTGGGTTATTTTGTTCTTGAGATTGCTCTGAGGTAGGTTGCTTCTCTAAGTTGTAAGTTCCTCCTCGATAGGTAATGCTCCTAGGAGATAAGTTATTGCGAAAAGTGATCTCTTCGGGTGGTTGAGTATACTCATCCAAAAGAGTTTTTCCATTTGTATGTTGTCTAGTTGCCTCGTCATCTGATCTCGAGGATATTTTGTCCTCTTCAGTGTCTTCCATAATCATATCCATCCGGTCCTGTCTCGGCCTATTGCTATTCTCTGGTGGATCAGGATCCAAAAGGATCTGGTGGGACTCTTCATTTCTAACGACAAGGAACTTTTCTTCTTGGTAAGATACTCCCTTCTGTAAATTTAAAGCCGGCCAACTGATAGCGGTAGTTTCCTTACTCTTGAACAATCCTCCATTAGTAATGTTGATAGATTCATTTTCGGGAAACATTTCAATTGGGATCATAACATTTTTGTTGAACTTCTTCCTTCTGTTGACTATAGCAGTGAGTTCTTCCTTGTTGACTTCCAATATGTTAGCAATTTCTTCATGAAGTTGTTCTTTGGTTTCATCAATCTTTGCGTTTGAAGAGTTACTGTTCTTTCGAACATTAAGTCTAACTCCTTGTTTCTCAGCTCTTTTTCCAGTTCTTTCTTTTGTCTTTTCCTCCAGTGCTCTATCCATTCTCGTGTACTTGAATGCCATGTGCACGAGTTTATTTTGGCTCTGGCTATCATTAGTACAAGCCAGTTCTCGCGTGGTGTCCATTTCATCAGATCTTTTATTGTCCTGAAGCTGGACAAATCTATTAAGGCTTTCTTTGTTGGCCGCGTGTGAGTTGATGTTATGGCTCCCTTTGTCGTTGTTGGATTTGACTTGATGCCCTCCTTTATTTTTCCTTCTATCCACATTTTTCCATCCCTCGTCCTTGTCTTTCATATTTGTCTCTACATCTTTAGACTGTTGGTTTTCAGAGGTTTTGTAATCTTTGGTAATAACCTCTTGATGACTATGATTTCTTTGCCCTGGATTACTTCTCTTGTTCAATTGATTGCCTTGGATGCTCCCATGTCTCAGATCTTGTTCATTGTTCTCATTTTCTTTCTCATTTGTATTATCGAATCGTAGCTCGGGGTGGAGGATTCTACAATTTAGAGTTGTATGACCCTGAATCTTGCAGTGAGCGCAGAAGGCGGGGATTGTCTCGTATTCAATTTTCTGATAAAAAATTTCAATCTCCCATTTAGGATCTTGTTCAGTGTTCTTAGATAATTAATTACTTATAAGCCTCCCTATTGAAAGTAAGTGTACATGTTTTAGGTATTATATAATTTATTTATGCTATATTATTTTCGTTAACATGATTATTTTTTATTATTATATTTATTTTACACATTTGCTCTTTGATATTCTTTACTTGAGCCGAGAATTTATAATTGAAAACAACATCTCTATCTTTATAAGATAAAAATAACGATGGTTGATGTATACGCACACCATCCTCTTCAGATCTCACTTAGCTTATAAGCTACATTGGACATTTTGTTGTTGTTGCAAGCCTCCATGATGGAGGTAGGTTAATCTATATAGATTATTTTTATTTTTAGGAAGTACATTGATGCAAGAAAAGACCCCAGAGAATATTGGAGAGATGTAATGAATGATGAGTGGAAGCCTAAAGTAATCCAACATCTTATGCCTTGGTCACATAAAGAGATCAAAATTGATTGTCACAAATCATCTTTCGAGCCAAGGTCAAATGCATCTAGTTATCGTGATGATAACGCAGATCTCCAATAAGAAAAAAATTTGAGTTAAGGTGAAATGCTTCTAGTTATCATAATAGTTATCAGGATGATAATGTCGATCTTGAACAAGAAATATATTTTGACATAATGCAGAGTTTAAAAAAATAAAGAAGATTTTTCAATCTTGTGGTCTTAAACTAAAGTTATGTCAAATGTACCAAAATACTCTTTAATCTTGTGGTCCTAATTATGTCTTGAAATTAAAGGGTCATTTAAAAAAAAAAATAGATAAATATGTTATATTAAGAAAATATTTACCATTTATAACATGAACATTTTTTTTTCACTTGAACACTTATAATACAATTTTAAACATATTACAAAGAACAGTTTATAAAACACATATAATACAAGATTTATTGATGGATACATTTTGCACACAATTTAATACATTTACAATACACTGTATCAATTTCTTACCAAACAAACATAATATATTTTAAAACACTTATAGTACATCTATATTGCATGCATAATTCACTTTTAGTGCATATTTAACATACTATTGCTATGTATTGCTATAAATAATAATTACAAAAAAGTATCGTTAAAATAAGTATTCACACAAGTAATTTTTCCAATAACTATTGAGTCAAGAAAAGCAATAGGATGTCTCTTGGGCTCCTCCAAAATTGGGCCCAATTCAGATTTCATTTCCAAAGCCCAATTTTCAACTTAAACCAAAAAAAAAAAAAAATATTAAGAAAAAATCATATTCTTCTCCATTTTTTTTCTCTTTGCCATAAAAAACCATTTTTGTATAATCAGATTTCCTCTTTTTCTTTCTTCTTCACCTCACAAAAGTTTTCTAATAATCACTTTTTTGCACACCGGAAAATCCTGTTTTTTTTCCCGATCAAGTTCATCGGAGGTACCGCCGACGTGGTCGTATCGGTGATTGATGCTAACTTGCACGCGGTACGAAATATTCTAAACCTGGTCAAGTTTCGCCGGTGCCGGTGCCGGCGGTGGTTGAAGCTAACGTGCGCATGGTATAAAATTCGAAACTTTGTTCCTTTAAAATCATCTGAGCCGTCCACGTGGATGGAGACTGTTGAGAACCGTACACGTATGAAGGAAGAAGTAGGGCCCAGAAAGAAAATGTGGGGTACGTGGGAGGAATTAATCCTAGGTGGCGCTATTCTCCGGCATGGGATACAAGACTGGAACGTCGTCGCTTTGGAGCTTCGTTCTCGTAACATTTACTTCACCCCTCAGGTTCACATTAATTTACTTTAAGTGCCACTGCTAGGCGCTAGCCACGTTCATTTTTGTTTGTCTCGTTCATTATTAACTTGACACGTTCAAAATAATAAACATAATGAGTGAATGTAATTAATAAATTTGCTTAAGGAAATGATTATTATTAATAATAAAAACCAAATTAATTAGTAAAAGTAAATACTAATGTTTGGTCTAATGGTATCAGTTACTATTTGATATAACGATTAACGTAATACCTAACTTTTTAAAATTATTTTATTTTTATGTAGAAATAGATTTTGTGGGGCCCTTGTAGTAACTAATTGGGATAAGTCAATTATAAATTGTTTTAAAAAATAGACTTTACGTTTTATACCGTATAAATGTAGTAACTAATATCTCAAGTTGTATTGTGTTTGGTTCCCTATTAACATTTTCGTTTCTCATTTCAAAGATTTTAGGCTGATTGAGCCGAGGCCGACTCTCTTTTAGAAACAACCTCTCTACCTTTGTAAGTAGGTGCTAGAAGATAGAAAGACCCGTGCTTGGGCGGCTACTGCTTCAGATGGACAATACGACGTTACTACTCTCCTTCCTGCTTGTCATTTCCTTTTAAAAACTGCTCATTCTTCAACTCAGGATGTGATGACCTATTCTATCTTTACTTTAGCTACTCAGAAACCTAAAAGATGTATGTTTTTCCCGTCTTTCCAAACCAATTTACCTATTTGAGATGTCTCTATGTATGGTGTGAATCCGTGTGATAAGATACTAGGGGACCGGTTTGTGTTCAGTCTGGTTTGTTCAGAAGTAAGCAAGTAAAGACAAGTGGTAGCTAAGCAAGAGTGCTTGCGGTGATGAATAATCTTTTAATTAGACCAAAGAAATAGAGGTAGTGCTATTCCTCACTACGGTATTTACTCTTGAAATACAGAGTAAGTCAACCAGTAGAAAGAAACTGTAAGCAAGGAATTCTATTCTTATACGAGTCAACAATATCCCTTATTTTGACAGTTTGAATAATACCTAATCTCTTGTGACTTCATCCTCCCCTTCTCTACCTTCACAAGTAGGTAGGGGTAAGGTTTGCGTGCAGACCACCCTTCCCAGCCCACTTGTAAGATTACACTGGATATGTTGGAAGCTTATTTTTTCATGCTTCCAGATAAACGATAGAGGAATAGTGCATTGACGGTACACGAAATTGCCCGTATAAGGAGAGTACCTAGTTTTACATATATAGTTAAACCGTTGGGAAATGATGCAAGCAATCTATTTCACTGGCCTGTTGTCTTTCTTGATCTCCTCTTATTCACCATCCTTATCTTTAAGCATACAATTACATCTATTCTATCAAATGCTGATTTGACAAAAAAAAAAAAACTTAATTGCAGGCCTGCAAAGCCAAGTGTGAGGATTTACAAAAGCGTTACGCAGGCTGCAAGTGAGTCAAGTTCTTCAAACTCATGAGCTAATTTAATTGTGTGCATCAAGTCCGTGTCACAGCTATGGCTTCTAAAAATGCTTAGTTCAGCTTATGACTGCGCTACTAGTATACTGGTAGCACGTGCCAAAGAATTGGCGTTTGAATTTATTATGCCTAGAATTGATACTAAGCTTTGGTATGTGGTACTCGAGCTGAGGGTCCTCTGGAAACAGCCTCTCTACCTCCACGAGGTAGGGGTAAGGTATGCATACACTCTACCCTCCCCTTAACCGCACTTGTGGGATTTCACTAGGTATATTGTTGTTGTTGTATATTAAGGTTTGGGATTGATTTATGGTTTCTTTTCAGTTAATATAAATTGGGAGAAAAATGTACACATTAGAATTTTATCCTTTACTCTAATCGATGTCTCATTTCTTTACCTTTCGCTTTCTTAGTGCTTGGTTTGAAGAGCTAAGAAAGAGACGAGTTGAAGAACTGAAGCGAGAATTGGAGAAATCGGAGAGCTCAATTGGGTTAGTGTAATGCTTCTCTGTCTTAAGTTTGTGCTTCTCAAATACTTCCGCAGCTTAACAGGCGGTTTCTGATTTGTGAACTTTGTCCTTTCACTTTAAGTTTTCTAGCTCAATTTTTATGTGTTTAATCTCAGGTCTCTCGTCACAAAGATTGAAACCCTGAAGGCTGAGAAAGACGGTTTTCTCAGATTAATTATGGTTCCGGTACTCACACTGAATCGCCCCCTGCTCATGTAAAGTCAGAATGCATGGAATCTATTGGCAAAGATGGCATATGCACTGGCAACTTCATGCTAGACAGTATTAGGACCAACTTTTCGCCTGAGTTTGAGAGTCCTGCAGTAGCTTTGGCTAATGAGATAGACTCAAAACTAGAATGCTCGGAGTCTAGTGAGCCGGATGAAGTTCCAAATATAAGCAATCAAGCAGAGACTACCAATGGAAATGGAAGAGGGGCTTTGAGGAAGAGAAAAAAGAAAGACGTTGCTTCGGATGTCAAAAGGAGTATTGGGGAGAGCGACAATGTGTGCTCAATCAGTGGCATCTCCCTTTCCAACGGTAAGCAAACATCAACCAGTTGCGACCAAAGTATTAAGCCTACTGCCACAGAGGATAATAAAGAAGGATTATCTAGGTTGACGAATGACGATTTGATGGCAATTTTCAATTCCATTGTACAGAATGAAGCGGCTATGGTCTTTAGGCATCGTTGCGATAGTCAGAAGAGAGCTAAATATAAGGAAATGATCAAACAGCATATGGATATTGAAACAGTAAGATCAAGATTAGTCAGCTGTTCCATCAAATCACCAGGTGAACTCTTTAGAGATTTACTTTTGCTAGCAACCAACGCCATTGTATTTTACTCGAAGAGGACGAGAGAACACAAGTCAGCTGTGGCTCTCAGAGACATTGTCACTAAAGTATATCATGACCATTATAAAAGCTCTTACCACACAACAACTTCTTCTCTGCTCACATTCTCAACAACAGGTAATCTACCCGTGAAGCCAAGAAGTGCTCGCCCTCGCCCCTCCAAATCCAAACTTCAATCCAATTCTTGAAACAATGTAAATAGCATTGCAGGAATCGTTGGATGAGATGATCATAAACCAAGTGATGTTGATTCCGAGGCTCGATTGCAGTCATTGTTAGCTGCTAAGAAAGGGTACAAGGGACATATGCACGACCTAAAACTCCATTTAAGGAGGAACATCGATCTGAGGTGGTAACGAAGGATAGTAAAAGAGCTCGCAGAGGTGATTTGCAGGTTGCATAGTCCTCTTTTTCATGTACAAATTTACTTCCCCCTCACCCCCAACCCTATATCTTTCATGGTCATTTTGGAACTGAACTCCAAATGTGAAAATCATTTCAAGTTGTGAATACTTAGTTCCAAATCAATTTGACATTTATAAAATGGAGACTTCTTCATTGTTACAGCTCTGAGTATGTGCCATTTCTAAATTCTGAATTCATATTCAGGGAAGTACTAGTAATAGATTTTTTTTAGCCAAAAGTATGATGGAGTTCCAAAATCAAATGATTGAACAACCGGGACGGAAACAGTTTACTTATGATACTTAGTTGACATTCATAAAAAGCATCTAATGAATTGTGAGTTCAATCCATCTTGTTTAGCGGAACGATGGATATTCCTTGCTCATTATCATACAATCACTTATTCACAAACTTTGTGTTGGGAAAATAGTTGGTTCTTTGGACGACACAACATCCATTTTTCTTGTGTATTTTTGTGAACTTGCTAAAATCATTGCCATAACTTAGCTGTGTGTAATTTCAATGGGGTTATAATACCTCCACATAATTTAGATGTGTAATTGACGATTTCACGATAATTTATATTGTGTTTCTAGTCTTGTCCCTAGAAAAATAAAGAAATAGTGCATATGAGTATATGACTGTCAATTCTATTGAGGATGACTAGCCAACTAGGATCGTGGACTTGTTCTTTTAAATAAGAAAAAGAGTATTAAAACGTGTACCCCATTTTTCAATGTGTAGTATTGTGACTATGACAACCAATAATAATCCTTCGTGTGCTTTTTAGTTTTCATTATTATTAAAAATAATTGCACCAAAAAATGATCATTTTGAAAAATAAAAAATAAAGTTATTTAATATTTTTCAATAAAAAGAAATCTAAATTTGATGGAAAAGACACGTAAATAAGGAGTGAACGTCTATTGAGGAATGTGATTAATTTGGTAAGAGATTTTTAAAAAATTGTATAAATAAAAGAGAGTAAATTGGTCAAACTGTTCCTCCAAAATTCAGATCCCAATTTGTTTGTGACCGAGATGTAATTATTGCTATTGCTCTTCTTATTAGTAGGTGTACATATATAGAGAGACAATTTTTGATCCTCAACTCAAAGAAAAAACAATCAAAAGCAGTATAGAAAAAGAACTAATGAAAATGAAAAATCATGTCAAAATACTTTAGATAACCTGACAAATCCAATCCTAAACAACAGTAATAACAAGATAAAATCATAATCAAAGTACGATCACAAGTGTAATAAAAAGTACTAATAAATTTCCTAGTCTCAAGTTGAAGCTCCTGCATATTTTTTTCAATCGAACTTATTACACGAGATTTGTTTAATATAATTTACTTTTTTTAATGTAACTTGAATGATTATACTAAAACAATTTTTATCTTATGAGTTCAAAAAAATACAAAACCACAAAAAATAAAATCCTATCAAAAGTCACAAGTCTTGATCCCTTTTTATTGTACCAAAGGCAAGACACACTCGTGGTTTTTCATCAACTCACATGATTTATGTTGGATGTGATCTTCCCATAAAAACAAGTTTAAAGGAAAAAAAAGATTACTTCATGTGGAATCTAGATCATTAAATAGGAGTGTTCGTTAAAAATAGCTGATTTAAAAATAGTTGTTATTTAAAAAAAGATTAAAATGTGAACAATTATTATTATTTTTGATAGATCCTTAGCTTAAAATAGAGCATATTCAAGTAGTTTGAAAAAGAGAATACAAATAAGAATATTAACAATAACAAAATAATGTAAAATGAAGAATACTATACAACATACATAGGAATAAATAGTATGACAACAAAATAATGTGATTTTCGAAGTACAAAAAACATAGGTGGCACTCGCCTCATGTGTGGAATCACTAAAACTTACACTTCAAATAATTAATCTTGATCCGACTTAACCTGAACTTTTTAGATTCTAAAATTTATCTTTAAACCTTTAATCTAGCATTGACTTTGTTGCGAGTCTCGTCAATCAATATCATGTAATATGTAACTAAAGTCATTTCCCAATATATTGAGTGTATTATATTCAAAGAATAGTATAATAATTGTCATTCTATTTATTAATTTTTAAGAAATGTGTTAAGTCATAAGTAAAAATGGACGAAAAAGTAGTAAAAATAATTTTAAAAATGGGTAGTGTAAAAGATGACATAATTTTGTTGGTATAGCTTCTTGAAATTATTATAATTACAAACAAAATGAGAAAGAATGATTAATTAAGTTACATGCTCAATACACATTTTCTAATTTCTATATTTGATGAAGCTCCACCTACATCTTGAAAAAAGGAAAGAAAAAAAAAACC
>JAJONZ010029725.1:0-10696 GCA_029582445.1 Solanum paucissectum
CACTAGAGCAGGTAAACCCCCATTTTTGTCGATTTCCGTGTACTATAGTCCATGGATATTTTTGTGATCAGGAATTCCGACCTCATTTTTGGCGAAATTTTTCATGGACGTCCGTTTAGAACTTAGCTATGGAGACAGTTCGCCCTCACGGCCAAAACGACCCACTTTCAAGGTCAAACGAGCCTTGGTGCAGGTAAATCCCCCATTATGCTGATTTCCGTGTGCTATAGTCCATGAACTTTTTGGTGATACAGAATTCCGACCTCATTTTTGCCCAAAATTTTTATGAACGTCTATTGAGACCTTAGCTATGGAGCCAGTTTGCCCTCACGGCCAAAACGGCCCATATACAAGGTCAAACGATCCCTGGAGAAGATGTACCCCCCATTTTGCCGATTTTCGTGATCTATAGTCCATGGATTTTTTGGTGATCCAGAATTCCGACTACATTTTTGCCAAAATATTTTAAGGATGTCCGTTGAGACCTTAGCTATGGAGCCAATTGGCCCTCACGGCTAAAACGACCCACTTTCAAGGTCAAACGATCCCTAGAGCATGTAAACCCCCCATTTTGCCTATTTCCGTGTGCTATAGTCCATGGATATTTTTGTGATCAGGAATTCCGACTTCATTTTTGGCGAAATTTTTCATGGACGTCCGTTAAGAACTTAGCTATGGAGCCAGTTGGCCCACACCGACAAAACGACCCACTTTCAAGGTCAAACGAGCCTTGGTGCAGGTAAACCCCCATTTTGCCGATTTCTATGTGCTATAGTCCATGAACTTTTTGGTGATACAGAATTCCGACCTCATTTTTGCCCAAATTTTTTATGAACGTCCGTTGAGACCTTAGCTATGGAGCCAGTTTGCCCTCACGGACAAAACGGCCCATATACAAGGTCAAACGATCTCTGGAGCAGATGTATCCCCCATTTTGCCGATTTTCGTTTGCTATTGTCCATGGAATTTTTGGTGATCCGAAATTTCGACCTCGTTTTTACCGAATTTTTTTATGGACGACCATTGATACCTTAGCTATGGAGCCAGTTGTCCCTCACGGCCTAAACGGCCCACTTTCAAGGTGAAACCAGCCAAAGAACAGGTAAACCCCTAATTTTGCCTATTTTCGTGTGCTATAGTCCATGGAATTTTTGGTGCTCCAAAATTACAACCTTATTTTTGCCAAATATTTTCATGGAAGTCCGTTAAGACCTTAGCTATGGAGCCAGTTGGACCTCACGGCCAAAACGGCCCATTTTCAAGGTCAAACGATCCCTGGAGAAGATATACACCCCATTTTGCCGATTTTCGTGTGTTATAGTCCATGGATTTTTTTGTGATCCAGAATTCCGACCTCATTTTTTCTGATTTTTTTTATGGACGTCCATTGAGACGTTAGCTAAGTAGCAACTTGGCCCTCACGGCCAAAACGGCCCACTTTCAAGGTCAAACCATTCCTAGAGCTGGTAAACCCCCCATTTTGCCGATTTTCGTGTGCTATAATCCATGGATTTTTTGGTGATCCAGAATTCTGACCTCATTTTTGCGGAAATTTTTAATGAACATCCATTGAGACCTTAGCTATGGAACCAGGTTGCCCTCCTGGCTAAAACAGCCCACTTTCAACGTCAAACGATCCCTAGAGCAGGTAAACCCCCCATTTTGCCAATTTTCGTGTGCAATAGTTCATCATCTTTTTGGGTGATCAGGAATTTTGACCTATTTTTTGCCAAAATTTTTCATGGACGTCCGTTAAGACCTTAGTTATGGAGTCAGTTGGACCTCACGGCTAAAACAGCTCATTTTTAAGGTTAAATGAACCTCAGAATAGGTAAACCCTATATTTTGCAGATTTTCGTGTGCTATTGTCGATGGATTTTTTGGGGATCCAGAATTCCGACCTCATTTTTGCCGAATTTTTTTATGGATGTCCATTGAGACCTTATCTATGGAACCAGTTGGCCCTAACGGCCAAAACGGCCCACTTTCAAGGTCAAACAAGCCCTAGAGCAGGTAAAACCCCACTTTGCCGATTTTCGTGTGCTATAGTCCATGAAATTTTTGGTGATCCAGAATTACGACCTCATTTTTGCCAAATTATTTCATGGACGTCCGTTAAGACCTTAGCTATGGAGCAAGTTGGACCTCATGGCCAAAACGGCCCATTTTCAAGGTCAAACGATCCCTGGAGAAGATAAACCCCACATTTTGTCGATTTTCGTGTGCTATAGTCCATGGAATTTTTGGTGATCCAGAATTACGACCTCATTTTTGGCGAATTTTATTATGGACGTCCATTGAGACCTTATCTATGGAGCCTGTTGGCCCTCACGACCAAAATGGCCCACTTACAAGGTCAAACCAGCCCTAGAGTAGGTAAACCCCCCATTTTGCCGATTTTCATGTGCTATAGTCCATGGATTTTTTGGTGATCCAGAATTCCGAACTCATTTTTGTGGAAATATTTAATGAACATCTGTTGACACCTTAGCTATGGATCCAGGTTGCCCTCCAAGCAAAAACGGCCCACTTTCAATTTCAAACGATCCCTAGAGGAGGTAAACCCCCCATTTTGCCAATTTTCGTGTGCTATAGTTCACCATCTTTTTGGTTGATCTAGAATTCCGACCTATTTTTTGCCAAAATTGTTCATGGACATCCGTTAAGACCTTAGTTATGGAGTCAGTTGGCCCTCACGACCAAAATAGCTTATTTTTAAGGTCAAACGAGCCTCAGAGCATGTAAACCCCACATTTTGCAGATTTTCGTCTGTTATAGTCCATGGATTTTTTGGTGATCCAGAATTCCGACCTCAGTTTTACCAAATTTTTTTATGGACGTCCATTGATACCTTAGCTATGGAGCCAGTTTGCCCTCACGGCCAAAATGGTCCACTTTCAAGGTCAAACCACCCTAGAGCAGGTAAATCCCCCATTTTGCCGATTTTCGTGTGCTATAATCCATGGAATTTTTGGTGATCCATAATTACGACCTCATTTTTTCCAAAATTTTTCATGTACGTCTGTTAAGACCTTAGATATGGACCAGTTGGACCTCACGGCCTAAACGGCCCATTTTTAAGGTCAAACGATCCTTGGAAAAGATATACCCCCCATTTTGCCAATTTTCGTGTGCTATAGTCCATTGATTTTTTTCTGATCCAGAATTCCGACCTCATTTTTGCCGAATTTTTTTATGAACGTCCATTGAGACCTTAGCTATGGAGCCAGTTGGCCCACACGGCCAAAACGGCCCACATTCAAGGTCAAACCATCCCTAGAGCAGGTAAACCCCCCATTTTGCCGATTTTCGTGTGCTATAGTCCATGGATTTTTTGGTGATTCAGAATTTCTACCTAATTTTTACCGAATTTTTTAATAAACATCCGTTGAGACCTTAGCTATGGAACCAGGTTGGCCTCCCAGCCGAAACGGCCCACTTTCAATGTCAAACGATCCCTAGAGCAGGTAAACCCCCCATTTTGCCGATTTTCGTGTGCTATAGTTCACCATCTTTTTGGGTGATCAGGAATTCCGACCTATTTTTTGCCAAAATTTTTCATGGACTTATGTTAAGACCTTAGTTATGGAGTCAGTTGGCCCTCACGGCCAAAATAACCCATTTTCAAGGTCAAACGAGCCTCAAATCAGGTAAACCCCACATTTTACGGATTTTCGTGTACTATAGTCCATGGATTATTTGGTGATCCAGAATTACAACCTCATTTTTGCCGAAATTTTTCATGGACATCCGTTAAGACTTTAGATATGGAGCTAGTTGGACCTCACGGCCAATCCGGCCCATTTTCAAGGTTAAACCATCCCTAGAGAAGATATACCCCCTATTTTGCCGATTTTCGTGTGCTATAGTCCATGGAATTTTTGGTGATCAAGAATTCCAACCTCATTGTTGCCGAAATTTTATATGGACGTCCGTTGAGACCTTAGCTATCGAGCCAGTTGGCCCTCACGGCCAAAATGGCCCACTTTCAAGGTCAAACCAATCCTAGAGCAGGTAAACCCCCCACTTTGCCGATTTTCGTGTGCTATAGTCCATGGATTTTTTGGTGATCCAGAATTCCGACCTCATTTTTGTGGAAATTTTTAATGAACATCCGTTGAGACCTTAGCTATGGAACCAAGTTGCCCTCCTGGCCAAAACGGCCCACTTTCAAGGTCAAACGATCCCTAGAGCAGGTAAACCCCCCATTTTGCCGATTTTCGTGTGCTATAGTTCACCATCTTTTTGGGTGATCAGAAATTTTGACCTATTTTTTGCCAAATTTTTTTCATTGATGTCCGTTAAGACCTTAGTTATGGAGTCAGTTGGACCTCACAGCCAAAACAACCCATTTTCAAGGTCCAACGAGCCTCAGGACAGGTAAACCCCACATTTTGTGGATTTTCGTGTGCTATAGTCCATGGATATTTTTGTGATCCAGAATTCCGACCTCATTTTTGCCGAATTTTTTAATGGACATCCATTGAGACCTTATCTATGGAACCAGTTGGCCCTCACAGCTAAAACGGCCCACTTTCAAGGTCAAACCAGCCCTAGAGCAGGTAAACCCTCCATATTGCCTATTTTTGTGTGCTATAGTCCATGGAATTTTTGGTGATTCAGAATTACGACCTCATTTTAGCCGAAATTTTTCATGGACGTCCGTTAAGACCTTAGCTATGGGTCCAGTTGGACCTCACGGCCCAAATGGCCCATTTTCAAGGTCAAACGATCCCTGGAGAAGATATACCCCCCATTTTGCCGATTTTCGTGTGCTATAGTGCATGGATTTTTTGGTGATCAGGAATTTCGACCTAATTTTTGCCGAATTTTTTTATTGAAATCCATTGAGACCTTATCTATGGAGCCAGTTGGCCCTCACGGCCAAAACGGACTCTTTCAATGTCTAACCAGCCCTAGAGTATGTAAACCCTATATTTTGCCGATTTTTGTGTGCTATAGTCCATGGAATTGTTGGTGATCCAGAATTACAACCTCATTTTTGCCAAATTTTTTCAAGGACGTCCGTTAAAACCTTAGCTATGGAGCCAGTTGGACCTCACTGCCAAAACGACCCATTTTCAAGGTCAAACAATCCCTGGAGAAGATATACCCCCAATTTTGCCAATTTTTGTGTGCTATAGTCCATGAATTTTTTGGTGATCAAGAATTCCGACATCAATTTTGCTGAATTTTTTTTTTGGACGTCCATTGAGACCTTAGATATGGAGCCAGTAGGCCCTCACAGCCAAAACGGCCCACTTTCAAGGTCAAACCAGCCCTAGAGCAGGTAAACTACCCATTTTGCCAACTTTCGTGTGCTATAGTCCATGGATTTTTTGGTGATCCAGAATTCCGTCGTAATTTTTGCGGAAATTTTTAATGAACATCCGTTGAGACCTTAGCTATGGAACCAGGTTGCCCTCCTGGCCAAAACGGCCCACTTTCAAGATCAAACGAGCCCTAAAGCAGGTAAATCCCCCATTTTGCCGATTTTCCTGTGCTATAGTTCACCATCATTTTGGGTGATCAGGAATTCCGACCTATTTTTTGTCAAATTTTTTTATGGACGTCCTTTAAGACCTTAGCTATGGAGCCAGTTGGCCCTCACGGCCAAAACGGCCCACTTTCAAGGTCAAACGATCCCTAGAGAAGATATACCCCCCATTTTGCCAATTTTCGTGTGCTATAGTCCATGGATTGTTTAGTGATCCAGATTTACGACCTCATATTTGCCAAAAATTTTCATGGACGTCTGTTAAGACCTTAGCTATGGAGCAAGTTGGACCTCACGGCCAAAATGACCCATTTTCAAGGTCAAACGATCCCTGGAGAAGATAAAACGCCCATTTTGCCGATTTTCGTGTGTTATAGTCCATGGATTTTTTGGTGATCCAGAATTCCGACCTCATTTTTCCTGAATTATTTTACGAACGTTCATTGAGACATTAGCTATGGAGCCAGTTGGCCCTCACAGCCAAAACGGCCCACTTTCAAGGTCAAACGAGCCCTAGAGCAGGTAAACCCCTATTTTGCCTATTTTCGTGTGCTATAGTCAATGGATTTTTTGGGTGATCAGGAATTCTGACCTAATTTTTTCAAAAAAATTTCATGTACGTCTGTTAACAACTTAGTTATGGAGTCTGTTGTCCCTCACGGCCAAAATGGCCCTTTTTCAAGGTCAAACGAGCCTCAGAGCAGGTAAACCCCACATTTTTTTGTTTTTTCATGTGCGATAGTCCATGAATTTTTTTTGATGATCAGTAATTCCAACCTCATTTTTGCCAAAAGTTTTTATGGAAGTCCATTAAGACCTTAGCGATGGAGTCAGTTGGCCCTCACGGACAAAACGATCCATTTTCAAGGTCAAACGATTCCTGGAGAAGATATACCCCCCATTTTGCCGATTTTCGTGTTCTATAGTCCATGGATTTTTTGGTGATCCAGAATTTCGACCTCATTTTTGCCAAAATATTTTATGGACGTCCAATGAGACCTTTGCTATGGAACCAGTTGGCCCTCATAGACAAAACGGCCCACTTTCAAGGTCAAACAATCCCTAGAGCAGGTAAACCCCCCATTTTGCCAATTTTCGTGTGCTATAGTCCATGGATTTTTTGGGTGATCAGGAATTTCGACCTAATTTTTTCCAAATTTTTTCATGGACATCCGGTAAGACCTTAGTTAAGGATTCAGTTGGCCCTCACAGCCAAAACGACCCATTTTCAAGGTCAAACAAGCCTTAGAGTAGGTAAACCCCACATTTTTCTATTTTTCGTGTGCTATAATCCATGATTTTTTTTTATGATCAGTAATTCCGACCTCATTTTTATCGAAATTTTTCATGGACGTCTATTTAGACCTTAGCTATGGATCCAGTTAGCCCTCACCACCAAAACGGCCCATTTTCAAGGTCAAACGATCACTGGAGAAGATATACCCCCCATTTTGCCGATTTTCGTGTGTTATAGTCCATGGATTTTTTGGTGATCCAAAATTTCGACCTTATTTTTGCTGAATTTTTTTATGGACATCCGTTGAGACCTTAGCTATGGAGCCAGTTGGCCCTCACGTCCAAAACGGCCAACTTTCAAGTTCAAACGATCTCTAGAGCAGGTAAACACCCCATTTTACATATTTTCGTGTGCTATAGTCCATAGAGTTTTTGGTGATCAGTAATTCTGACCTCATTTTTTCCAAAAAAATTTCATGGACGTCCATTAAGACCTAAGCTATGAATTTAGTAGGCCCACACGGCCAAAACGGTCCAATATCAAGGTCAGACGAACCCTGGAGCAGGTAAACCCCAATTTTGTCGTTTTCATGTGCTATAGTCCATGGAGTTTTTGGTGATCCGGAATTCTGACCTCATTTTTTCAAAAAATTGTCATAAATATCAATTAAGACCTTAACTATGGAGCCAGTTGGCCCTGACGGACAAAACGGCCCACTTTCAAGGTCAAACTAGCCCTAGAGAAGGTAAACCCCCATTTTGCCGATTTTCGTGTGCTATAGTCCATGGAATTTTTGGTGATACAGTATTACGACCTCATTTTTGCCAAAATTTTTCATGGACATCCGTTAAGACCTTAGCTATGGAGCCAGTTGGACCTCACAGCCAAAACATCCCATTTTCAAGGTCAAACGATCCCTGGAGAAGATATACCCCCCATTTTGCCAATTTTTGTGCGCTATAGTCCATGGATTTTTTGGTGATCCAGAATTCCGACCTCATTTTTACCGAATTTTTTTATGGACTTTCATTGAGACCTTAGCTACGGAGCCAGTTGGCCCTCACGGCCAAAATGGCCCACTTTCAAGGTCATACCAGCCCTAGAGCAGGTAAACCCCCCATTTTGCCGATTTTCGTGTGCTTTAGTCCATTGATTTTTTGGTGATCCAGAATTCTGACCTCATTTTTGCCAAAATTTTTAATGAACATCCGTTGAGACCTTAGCTATGGAACCAGGTTGCCCTCCTAGGCAAAATGGCCCAGTTTCAGGGTCAAACGAGCCGTAGAAAAGGTAAACCCCCCATTTTACCGACTTTCGTGTGCTATAGTTCACTATCTTTTTGGGTGATCAGGAATTCTGACCTATTTTTTGCCAAATTTTTCATGGACCTTCGTTGAGACCTTAGCAATGGGGTCAGTTGCCTCTCACGGCCAAAACAACCCATTTTCAAGGTCAAACGAGCCCTAGAACGGGTAAAACCACCACATTTTTCCAATTTTCGTGTGCTATAGTCCATGGATTTATTGGTGATCCAGAATTCCGACATCATTTTTGCCAAATTTTTTTATGGTGGTCCATTGAGCCCTTAGCTATGGAGCCAGTTGGCCCTCACGACCAAAACGGCCCACTTTCAAGGTCAAACCAGCCCTAGAGCAGGTAAACCCTCCATTTTGCCGATTTTCGTGTGCTATATAGTCCATGGATTTATTGGTGATCCAAAATTTCGACCTTATTTTTGCCGAAATTTTTCATGGACGTCCATTAAGGCCTTAGCTATGGAGCCAGTTGGCCCTCACGACCAAAACAACCCAATTTCAAGGTCAAACCAGTCCTAGAGCAGGTAAACCCCCCATTTTGCCGATTTTCGTGTGCTATAGTCCATGGATTTTTTGGTGATCCAGAATTCCGACCTCATTTTTGCCGACTTTTTTTATGGACGTCCGTTGAGACCTTAGCTATGGATCCAGTTGGCCCTCACGACTAAAATGTCCAACTTTCAAGGTCAAACCAGCCCTAGAGCAGGTAAACCCCCATTTTGCCGATTTTCGTGTGCAATAGTCCATGGATTTTTTGGTGATCCAGAATTCCAACCTCATTTTTGTCGAAATTTTTAATGAACATCCGTTGAGAACTTAGCTATGGAACCAGGTTGCCCTCCTGGCCAAAACGGCCCTCTTTCAAGGTCAACGACCCCTAGAACAGGTAAACCCTCCATTTTGCCGATTTTCGTGTGCTATAGTTCACCATCTTTTTGGGTGATCAGGAATTCCGACCTTTTTTTTGCCAAAATTTTTCATGGACGTCCGTTAAGACCTTAGTTATGGAGTAAGTTGGTCCTCACGGCCAAAACTGCCCAGTTTTAAGGTCAAAGGAGCCTCAGAGCAGGTAAACCCCACATTTTGCGGATTTTCGTGTGCTATAGTCCATGTATTTTTTGGTGATCCAAAATTCTGACCTCATTTTCGCCGATTTTTTTTATGGACGTCCATTGGGACCTTAGCAATGGAACCGGTTGGCCCTCACGGCCAAAACGGCCAATTTCAAGGTCAAACCAGCTCTAGAGCAGGTAAACCCCCCATTTTGCCGATTTTCGTGTGCTATAGTCCATGGAATTTTTGGTGATCCAGAATTACCACCTCATTTTTGCCAAAAATTTTCATGGACGTCCGTTAAGACCTTAGTTATGGAGTCAGTTGGCCCTCACGGCCAAAACAATCCATTTTAAAGGTCAAACGAGCCTCAGAGCAGGTAAACCCCAAATTTTGCGGATTTTCGTGTATTATAGTACATGGATTTATTGGTGATCCGGAATTCCGACCTTATTTTTGCCGAATTTTTTTATTGACATCCATTGAGACCTTAGATATGGAGCCTGTTGGCCCTCACGGCCAAAACGGCCCACTTTAAAGGTCAAACCAGCCCTAGAGCAGGTAAACTCCCCATTTTGCCGATTTTCGTGTATAGTCCATGGAATTTTTGGTGATCCAGAATTACGACCTCATTTTTGCCAAATTTTTTCATGGACGTCCGTTATGACCTTATCTATGGAGCCAGTTGGACCTCACGGTCAAAACGGCCCATTTTCAAGGTCAAACGATCTCTAGAGAAGATATACCCCCCATTTTGTTGATTTTCGTGTGCTATAGTCCATGGATTTTTTGGTGATCCAGAATTCCGACCTCATTTTTGCCGAATTTTTTTATGGACGTCCATTGAGACCTTACCTATGGAACCAGTTGGCCATCACAGCCAAAACGACCCACTTACAAGGTCAAACCAGCCCTAGAGCAGGTAAACCCCCCATTTTGCCGATTTTCGTGTGCTTTAGTCCATTGATTTTTTGGTGATCCAGAATTTCGACCTCATTTTTGCCGAAAATTTTAATGAACATCCATTGAGACGTTAGCTATGGAACCAGGTTGCCCTCCTAGCCAAAACGGCCCACTTTCAAGGTCAAACTAGCCCAAGAGCAGGTAAACCCCCTATTTTGCCGATTTTCGTGTGCTATATTTCACCATCTTTTTGGGTGATCAAGAATTCCGACCTATTTTTTGCCAAAATATTTCATGGACATCCGTTAAGACCTTAGTTATGGAATCAGTTGGCCCTAACAGCCAAAACAGCCCATTTTCAAGATCAAACGAGCCCCATAATTGGTAAACCCCATATTTTGTTGATTTTCGTGTGCTATAGTCCATGGATTTATTGGTGATCCAGAATTCCGACCTCATTTTTGCCGAAATTTTTAATGAACATCCATTGAGACCTTAGCTATGGAACCAGGTTGCCCTCCTAGCCAAAACGGCCCACTTTCAAGGTCAAACGAGCCCAAGAGCAGGTAAACCCCCCATTTTGCCGATTTTCGTGTGCTATATTTCACCATCTTTTTGGGTGATCAGGAATTCCGACCTATTTTTTGCCAAAATATTTCATGGATATCCGTTAAGACCTTAGTTATGGAG
>JAJONZ010029762.1:0-10230 GCA_029582445.1 Solanum paucissectum
GTTTAGAGGTTTATTTCAGACATAGTTAGATTCAGCTTAGTATTGAGTTAATATCTTCTTTGTATTAAACTCATCAGTTATCATTTATCTCAGTTATAATATATGGGTATTCCCCATCTTTTCAATTTAAATTATGATTTAGCTTCCGCATCAAATTATTATCTTTAGTATGCTCATGATCATGCCAGCAGGGTTAGCTTGGGATCACTTGTGGTCCTAGGTCCCGTTTCCGCGTCTCCGGGGTAGTCTCGAGGCGTGACAAACTTGGTATCAGAGCATTAGGTTTATGTGTCCTAGGATGTCTGAAAAGCCGCATTAGGTAGAGTCTTTTTGTAGCGACCCTAAAAATTGATAGGTGAAACTAGAGCCTAACGTATGCATCTTAAAAGTTTAAGCATAAATTGGAGTTATGAAATTTTCAAAAAATTAGACTAAGTATAAGTTCAAGAGAGGGTTCAAGGAAGGTGAAAGGCATCACTGCCCTTCGAAGCTCCCTTGAACTTCGCCTTAGCCGGATGGTAGACTTTTCCAAGGTCCTTAGAAGTTCCCTTGGTAATTTCCTTAGTTTTATTTGGGCAATCCAAGGGAGGCATAAAAAGGGGTAATTTCGTAATTTCCTTTTTGGTCTAAATTAAATGGGTATAAACTATTTTATTTTATATAAATATATATATATGATATAAATAGGTCATTTGAATACTCCCATGGATATGCCTTAGCTTTAAAAAAAAAAAAACCAAAGGCAAGGTGCAAGGCTAGTGGATCACTTCAAGGACCTTAAATGCTCCCTTGGACTTTACCTTAGTTTTATTTGGTAAGTCCATGTGGGCAAGGGGCTTTTTCGTAAATATTATTTTTAAGTTACATTAAGAAGTGGGTATATTTTATATTATTGATAAATAACTATTTAAGGTATTAATACATTTAAAAGATATTTTTCAATTCATTCTTCAAATTAAAACTCCCAAAAGCTCTTCTCTCTAAAAGTTCTCTCAACCTCAAGGAAGAAGAAGATGTGGGCAACTAGGGTTTCAAATTGAAGGTTTCTTCCATCAAATTTTCGTGGCCTTTCTCAATACAAAGGTATGGTGGCTCTTTATCAAAAGCTAGTTTTCTCTTTAGAGCCAATTTCAATGGTTTTCAAACTCTTAAAATTTATGAAAAACTTCTATTTATTACTCTACTTAAGGGTTCTTGCATTAAATGCTTTTAAATGATTGATTGTGATATTGTTGATATTAAATTGATGTTTTCAAGTGAAAAATCTGATGAACTCTTCATTTCACAAATCTCTATTTTTGACTTATGAAATGGGTTTGTTGATAATGATTGGGTATTGATGAAATTATGCTTAGAATATATTGTATTGTTGATTTTTATGATTTTCTATATCTATTGATTAATGTTGAGGATGGCTTTGGAGGATGGTAAGTTGGCTTAATCTCATATTATTGATATAATTGTTCTTGCTTGGTTTGATCCACTTATGGTGGAGGTGTTTAATTATGGATTGTATTAGGAACATGGCCTTGAAGGCATTATCTATTGAATTCAAGTGTTATTGTACTATGTGAAGGTAAATATGTAAAGGTATTCTTATGGTTATAAGATGATCTTGTACAAAGTGTTATTGCAGTGTAATTGAAAGTATGTTCTCTTTAAATATTCATATGTGACGATGTTGGACTATGAAGAGTCCCTATATGGTACTGTTGTGACTTGCTTGGTAGACTTAGATGTCCTTTCTTGTTACCTGATAGCTCTTTGAATAAATGAATGTCTAGGATCGGTAGACCTAAGCATGGTGCCCTTTCTATGAATGATAAAAGAGGACTTCTAGATTATATATTGAATAGGCTAGACCTAGCATGGTACCCTTTTCATGAGTAATTCTAGACTCTTAAATGTGAATGTGAAACCTTCAAGTGGTGAACCCTAGGGGTAATGACATTCTTCTTGTGTGAAATGATAGACTTAGAGATGGTGCACCGGAACGGTAACAAACTCTCTCTAAGAAAGTCAATGAGCTATCCTTAATGAACCTTGATCGGCTAGAACTAAGAAATGGAGCCCTTCTTGGTAGAAATACTATGAGTTGGCCGAACTTTGAAATAGGGTCCACTCATGTGCATACACGTGAATGAAATTACTCTATCGGAACTACGGCTAAGAACCTAGTGGATATGATTAAGAAGGTAGCCCTCTCCGAGTATGAGGTTAGGGTACAATGAACTTCTTTGGATATCCCTTAAACCATGTGCCTACATGGGTTTCTTATTAGTTCTACCCTTTGCAAGTAGAACAACTTCCACGAAGTAGGGTAGACTCCGGATTCCATGCCTAGCTAGTACGGTCTATGTCGGTTAATGCCTATTCCCATCATGTGGGATGTGCCCTCTAGTTATTGGATAGGTTCTACAAAGTGTAGGTGGTAGTATGGGATGCGATCTACACATGGCATGAGTAGGCCTAGAAGATGCTAAAGTAAGTTCCCTAAGTCTAAATGACTGTTAAGTGAAAGTCCCCTAATTACTTGAATATCTTCTATAATGGTGTAATAAAGAATGCTGACTTAGCATGTTATATTGTAATGATAAATTCCTTATCTATGGTAACTCTTAGGAACACTTAGGTGTATGTGAAGAGGTTGTATGGGCGGTCACTTCATGTCTCACTTAAGTGTGGCTTAGGGTTACTTGAGATAGAGGTTTCAAGATGATGAAAGGACTTACTTGGCTATTATGTTTATGTGTTGTACATTGGTACTAGTTGAGTATGTCAATTATGTGGTATTGTCTTATAAATGTTTGTTTTAAATAAATGTTTGTTTTAGCATGTTTTTGCATGGTCATCATACTTAGTACTTAATTGTGCTAATTCCATATTTTTCTCTATGTTCTACAAGTGTAGGTTCCGGCAAGTGAGCGGGTTCTTTAGTAAGCTTGGGATTTGAAGTTCTTCCTAGATCTTGTGGTATGTCCTCATATGTCGAGGACAAGACTTTTCTATTCTAGTTTTATGATAAGGTTCATGTAATAGACTTAGTAGACTTCTTTTGATTGTAAAGGGCCGCGTCCCTAGTATGTTTTCAGCTTTATGTCTAAGATGGCTAAGAGACTTAATATTCCGCTTGTGTACTTTTGAAAGATGTTTTAAAAAAATGACCTTTGAGTTTTATGGATTTTGTTTTAAAAGAGTTCTCAATTCCGAACTATTTTACATATCTAATGTGATGAATACTATGGGCTTGTATAACACCTCTGAGAGGTCGAATACGCATGTTACGACTTAGGGGGGGGGGGCACTCGAGTCATAACAAACTTGGTATCAGAGCATAAGATTTTGGAAAATGGTTCTTAGGTTCAAAGTTTCAAAAGCCACGTCTAGTAGAGTCTTGTTCGTCGGTGTGAGTCACGACACACCTCTGAGCGAGAAGCTATAGGACGGTACAAGTTACACTTCTTTCATTATTCTTGAAGTCGTGCCTTAGAGTTTGGTCTATAAGTGTCATTTTCCTAATCCTTCTCTTATGTTTATAGGATATGAATACGAGGACTAACCTAAGGAGAGCGGAAGGGGATATAGTTGATGAGGGAGTTCCTCCCCAAGGTGTGCAAGGTCTTCAAGGTGACCAAGTCCCTATAGGTGAGCAAGAGAATGAGGTTCCAGTGGTTCCCCTGGAAATGACTAATGAGGAGATTAGGGCGGCTTTTCGAACCTTAGCCCGAGCCATGACGGCTCAAGTGAATAGAGATGAGAGTACCGCGGCCTCAAGATTGAGAAACTTTGTGAGGATGAGTCCTCCTATCTTTCTTGGCTCTAGAATGGGAGAAGATCCCCAAGGATTCTAGGATGAAATCTACAAGATTGTAGATGCTATGGATGCATCATCTAGGGAGAAGGCGGAGTTGGTTTCCTACCAATTGAAAGAGATGGCCCAAATTTGATTCACTAAATGGAAAGCCAATAGACCGGTTGAAGTGAGTCCTATAGAATAGGAGGAGGTTACGGACGAATTCTTAGGAAAGTACTTTCCCTGTGAGAAGAGGGAGTGTAAGATTGAGGAATTCATAAACCTTAAGCAAGGTAGTATGAGTGTGGAGGAGTATGCTTTGAAGTTTACCTTGTTGTCTAGATATGCTCCATCCTTGGTGTCTAATCCAAGGGCGGAGATGAGTAGGTTTGTTACCGGTGTATCCGACTTGGTTAAGGAAGAGTGTCGTACGACAATGCTCTATGATGACATGAATATCTCTAGGCTTGTTGTGTATGCTCAATCTATTGAGGAGTCCAAACTGATGAGGGTGAAGAAGGATTTAAAAAGGGGTTGGTCTGATGAGCGAGGACAACCTAGGTTCAAGAAGAGAGATCTTAACCAATATTTCTCAAGTGCTCCTAAGGTCAACCAAGAGAGAGGCGGTAGTTCTCAATTTGTTAAGCCTACTTGTCCCACTTGTGGAAAGAAGCATTTTGGAAAATGTCTAACCGGTACTAATGCGTGCTATGGTTGTGGAAAGGATGATCATAAGGTAAGAGATTGTCCTACTCTTGCGCCTAAAGGGAGAGATGCTAAGCAAGCTTCTTATAGTGGTCCATATGTTGAGGGTCAAAAGAATACTCGTTTCTATGCTCTCCAAGCTAGCAAGGAAGCAAATCCAGATGAAAGTGCCTGTAAGTCATAGTTCCTTGTTTGTAATGAGATCTTTATTTGTTGTTTATGATGGCCTAGATGGGTTTCTCCTAAGTGGGGGATGGTATGTGGAATAGTAGGTTGCGGTGAGTTTTGAAATCCTTGTCACTTTCTTCTATTTCTATTTAAGCTTGGGACATAGAGTTTCTAGTGGCATGTTGCATATTTTGGACTCTTATGTGAAAATGAATTTCTATAGTCTCCTTATGATATGCATGTTTTAAGTTGAATTCTTGTTAAATGAGAAAATGAGTTTTCATAATGATGTCTCTCATGTTTATATGCATAATTGATGAGTAAATATTTCATGAGTTGACTACTTGAGCATGCTTAAGTATTTTCTTGATATGGCATGATTGTGTTTTAATGAGATAATTGCATATTGTGTTCTTTGATGTTGCTATGAGCATGAGGTGCTTTGGAGAAGGAAATTCCTCCAAATAAATGAGAAAAGGAAAAGGTTTGATGCATGTTGAGTTGTAGGTGTGATTCCTATTTCCATAAATTTCAATGAAGTTGTGTTGCAATGTCTTGTTATGTGGAGTTGATGTCTCCTCCTTGATGAGTGCTTTTATATTGATATTGTATGATTATTGTGGGCTGCTAGTCTTGAGTCATTACACTTAATGTTTTAAAGTGTCATTCGCGGACGTATGTTTCCAAGTGGGGGATAATGTAGCAACCCTATAAATTGATAGGTGAAACTAGAGCCTAACGTATGCATCTTAAAAGTTTAAGCATAAATTGGAGTTATGAAATTTTCCAAAAATTAGAATAAGTATAGGTTCAAGAGAGGGTTCAAGGAAGGCGAAAGGCATCACTGCCCTTCGAAACTCCCTTGAACTTCGCCTTAGCCGGATGGTAGACCTTTCCAAGGCCCTTAGAAGCTCCCTTGGTAATTGCCTTAGTTTTATTTGGGCAATCCAAAGGAGGCATAAAAAGGGATAGTTTCGTAATTTCCTTTTTGGTCTAAATTAAATGGGTATAACCCATTTTATTTTATATAAATATATATATACGATATAAATAGGTCATTTGAATACTCCCATGGAGATGCCTTAGCTTTAAAAAAAAAAAGCCAAAGGCAAGGTCCAAGGCTAGTGGATCACTTCAAGGACCTTAAATGCTCCCTTGGACTTTACCTTAGTTTTATTTGGTAAGTGCATGTGGGCAAGGGGCTTTTTTGTAAATATTATTTTTAAGTTAAATTAAGAAGTGGGTACATTTTATATTATTGCTAAATAACTATTTAAGGTATGAAAACATTTAAAAGGTATTTTTCAATTCATTCTTCAAATTAAAACTCCCAAAAGCTCTTCTCTCTAAAAGTTCTCTCAAGCTCAAGGAAGAAGAAGGTGTGGGCAACTAGGGTTTCAAATTGAAGGTTTCTTCCATCAAATTTCCGTGGCCTCTCTCAATACTAAGGTACGGTGGCTCTTTATCTAAAGCTAGTTTTCACTTTAGAGCCAATTTCAATGGTTTCCAAACTCTCAAAAGGTATGAAAAACTTCTATTTCTTACTCTACTCAAGGGTTCTTGCATTAAATGGTTTTAAATGATGGATTGTGATATTGTTGATATTAAATTGATGTTTTCAAGTGAAAAATCTCATGAACCCTTGATTTCACAAATCTCTATATTTGACTTATGAAATGGGTTTGTTGATAATGATTGGGTATTGATGAAATTATGCTTAGAATAGATTGTATTGTTGATGTTTATGATTTTCTATATCTATTGATTAATGTTGAGGATGGCTTTGGAGGATGGTAAGTTGGCTTAATCTCATATTATTGATATAATTGTTCTTGCTTGGTTTGATCCACTTATGGTGGAGGTGTTTAATTATGGAATGTATTATGAACATGGCCTTGAAGGCATTATCTATTGAATTAAAGTGTTGTCAAGTTATGAAGTGTTATTGTACTATGTGAAGGTATTCTTATGGTTATAATATGATCTTGTACGAAGTGTTATTGTAGTGTAATTGAAAGTACGTTCTCTTTAAATGTTCATATGTGACGATGTTGGACTATGAAGAGGCCCTATATGGCACTGTTGTGACTTGCTTGGTAGACTTAGATGTCCCTTCTTGTTACTTGATAGCTCTTTGAATGAATGAATGTCCAGGATCGGTAGACCTAAGCATGGTGTCCTTTCTATGAATGATAAAAGAGGACTTCTAGATTATATATTGAATAGGCTAGACCTAGCATGGTACCCTTTTCATGAGTAAGTCTAGACTCCTAAATGTGAATGTGAAACCTTGAAGTGGTGAACCCTAGGGGTAATGACCTTCTTCTTGTCTGAAATGATAGACTTAGAGATGGTGGACCGGAGCGGTAACAAACTCTCTCTAAGAAAGTCAATGAGCTATCCTTAATGAACCTTGATCAGATAGAACTAAGAAATGGAGCCCTTCTTGGTAGAAGTACTATGAGTTGGCCGAACTTTGAAATGGGGTCCACTCATGTGCATACACGTTAATGAAATTACTCTATCGGAACTAAGGCTAAGAACCTAGTGGATATAGTGAAGAAGGTAGCCCTCTCCGAGTATGAGGTTAGGGTACAATGAACTTCTTTGGATATCCCTTAAACCATGTGCCTACATGGGTTTCTTATTAGTTCTACCTTTGCAAGTAGAACACCTTCCACGGAGTAGGGTAGACTCTGGATTCCATGCCTAGCTAGTATGGTCTATGTCAGTTAATGCTTATTCCCATCATGTGGGATGTGCACTCTAGTTATTGGATAGGTTCTACAAAGTGTAGGTGGTAGTATGGGATGCTATCTACAAATGGCATGAGTAGGCCTAAAAGATGCTAAAGTGAGTTCTCTAAGTCTAAATGACTGTTAAGTGAAAGTCCCCTAATTGCTTGAATGTCTCCTAAAATGGTGTAATAAAGAATGTTGACTTAGCATGTTATATTGTAATGATAAATTCCTTATCTATGGTAACCCTTAGGAACACTTAGGTGTATATGAAGAGGTTGTATGGGTGGTCACTTCATGTCACACTTAAGTGTAGCTTAGGGTGACTTGAGATAGAGGTTTCAAGATGGGGAAAGGACTTACTTGGCTATTATGTTTATGTGTTGTACATTGGTACTAGTTGAGTATGTCTATTATGTGGTATTGTCTTATATGTGAATGATGACTTGAAATGTGTCTCTCATACTTGTGTTATGAAGGTTTTGTCAAAAATCGCATGAAAGCATATATCTCAAATAAATGTCCGTTTTAGCATGTTTTTGCATGGTCATCATACTTAGTACTTAATTGTTCTAATTCCATATTTTTCTCTATGTTCTACAAGTGTAGGTTCCGGCAAGTGAGCGGGTTCTTTAGTAAGCTTGGGATTTGAAGTTCTTCCTAGATCTTGTGGTATGTCCTCATATGTCGAAGACAAGAATTTTCTATTCTAGTTTTATGATAAAGTTCTTGTAATAGACTTCGTAAACTTCTTTTGATTGTAAAGGGTCGTGTCCGTAGTATGTTTTCAGGTTTAAGTCTAAGATGAATAAAAGACTTAATATTCCGCTTGTGTACTTTTGAAAGATGTTTTAAAAAAATGACCTCCGAGTCTTATGGATTTTGTTTTAAAAGAGTTCTTAAGTCTGCAGTATTTTACATATCTAATGTGATGAATACTAAGGGCTTGTATAAGACCTCCGAGAGGTCAAATACGCATGTTACGACTTAGGGGGGGCACTCGGGTCGTGAAAAACTTGGTATCAGAGCATAAGATTTTGGAAAATGGTTCTTAGATTCAAAGTCTCAAAAGCCACGTCTAGTAGAGAATTGTTCATCGGTGTGAGTCGCGACACACCTCTGAGCGAGAGATAAGACGGTAGAAGTTACAGTTCTTTCATTATTCTTGGAGTCGTGCCTTAGAGTTTGGTCTATAAGTGACATTTTCCTAATCATTCTCTTTTGTTTATAGGATATGAATACGAGGGCTAACTTAAGGATAGCGGAAGGGGAGATAGTTGATGAGGGAGTTCCTCCCCAAGGTGTGCAAGGTCTTCAAGGTGAACAAGTCCCTATAGGTGAGCAAGAGAATGAGGTTCTGGTAGTTCCCCCGGAATAGACTAATAAGGAGATTAGGGTGGCTTTTCTAACCTTAGCCCGCACCACGACGGCTCAAGTGAATAGAAATGAGAGTACCGCGGCCTCAAGATTGAGAGACTTTGTGAGGATGAATCCACCTATCATTATTGGCTCTAAAATGGGAGAAGATCCCCAAGGATTCTTGGATGAAATATACAAGATTGTAGATGCTATGGATGCGTCATCTAGAGAGAAGGCGGAGTTGGCTTCCTACCAATTGAAAGAGGTGGCCCAAATTTGGTTCACTCAATGGAAAGCCAATAGACCGGTTGAAGCGGGTCCTATAGAATGGGAGGAGTTTAAGGAATAATTCTTAGGAATGTACTTTCCCCATGAGAAGAGGGAGTGTAAGATAGAGGAGTTCATAAACCTTAAGCAAGGTAGTATGAGTGTAGAGAAGTATGCTTTGAAGTTTACCTTGTTGTATAGATATGCTCCATCCTTGGTGTCTAATCCAAGGGAGAAGATGAGTAGGTTTGTTACCGGTGTATCCGACTTGGTTAAGGAAGTGTGTCGTACGGCAATGCTCCATGGTGACATGAATTTCTCTAGGCTTGTTGTGTATTCTCAATCTATTGAGAAGTCCAAACTTATGAGGGTGAAGAAGGATTTAAAAAGGGGTAGGTCCGATGAGCAAGGACAACCTAAGTTCAAGAAGAGAGCTCTTAACCAATATTTCTCAAGTGCTCCTAAGGTCAACCAAGAGAGAGGTGGTAGTTCTCAATTTGTTAAGCCTACTTGTCCCACTTGTGGAAAGAAGCATTTTGGAAAATGTCTAGCCGGTACTAATGGGTGCTATGGTTGTGGAAAGGATGATCATAAGGTGAGAGATTGTCCTACTCTTGCGCCTAAAGGGAGAGATGCTAAGTAAGTTTCTTATAGTGGTCCATATGTTGAGGGTCAAAAGAAGACTCGTTTCTATGCTCTCCAAGCTAGCAAGGAAGCAAATCCAGATATAAGTGCCGGTAAGTCATAGTTCCTTATTTTGTAATGAGATCTTTATTTGTTGTTTATGATGGCCTAGATGAATTTCTCCTAAGTGGGGGATGGTATGTTGAATAGTAGGTTGTGGTGAGTTTTGACATCCTTGTCACTTTCTTCTATTTCTATTTAAGCTTGGGACATAGAGTTTCTAGTGGCATGTTGCATGTTTTGGACGCTTACGTGAAAATGAATTTATATAGTCTCCTTATGATATGCATGTTTTAAGTTGAATTCTTGTTAAATGAGAAAATGAGTTTTCATAATGATTTCTCTCATGTTTATATGCATATTTGATGAGTAAATATTTCATGAGTTGACTAGTTGAGCATGCTTAAGTATTTTCTTTATGTGGCATGATTGTGTTTTAATGAGATAATTGCATATTGTGTTCTTTGATGTTGCTATGAGCATGAGGTGCTTTGGAGAAGGAAATTCCTCCAAATA
>JAJONZ010029764.1:0-10328 GCA_029582445.1 Solanum paucissectum
AGTCAAATCAGGAACTCTCAGACTGGGTGGTGTCCACGTCGGAGTCAAGGTCCTCTGGGGGTATCACGCCAGCTCAGGCCGCATTCAGCATAGGGAACCGCTGGGCAAGATTATTCCCGCCATAGCGACAATGCCAGAGCGGGACAGGGTGAGGCAGAACTCAACCCAGCCTCCCCTGTTTTCCCTAACTTCAAAATGTCAACCCAAATGGGATCCGAGCAAATCCCTACAATCCTTTCAGTGTTCAGCAAATTAGAGAATAGATTTAAAACTTTGCAATTCACCATTTACTAAGAAAAAGCAGGAAATAAAGCATCCATGTGCTTACAAAACATAAGAGTGTCGAAAAGATAGAAACAAGTGGTCTTAAATTTACAAAGCCAAGAGGGCGAAACAATAGTCAAATCAGGAACTCTCAGACTGGGTGGTGTCCACGTCGGAGTCAAGGTCCTCTGGGGGTATCACGCCAGCTCAGGCCGCATTCAGCATAGGGAACCGCTGGGCAAGATTATTCCCGCCATAGCGACAATGCCAGAGCGGGACAGGGTGAGGCAGAACTCAACCCAGCCTCCCCTGTTTTCCCTAACTTCAAAATGTCAACCCAAATGGGATCCGAGCAAATCCCTACAATCCTTTCAGTGTTCAGCAAATTAGAGAATAGATTTAAAACTTTGCAATTCACCATTTACTAAGAAAAAGCAGGAAATAAAGCATCCATGTGCTTACAAAACATAAGAGTGTCGAAAAGATAGAAACAAGTGGTCTTAAATTTACAAAGCCAAGAGGGCGAAACAATAGTCAAATCAGGAACTCTCAGACTGGGTGGTGTCCACGTCGGAGTCAAGGTCCTCTGGGGGTATCACGCCAGCTCAGGCCGCATTCAGCATAGGGAACTGCGTTTAGTCCTTCGGATCAAGATGGGGAATCTAATTTCTAGGGGAAATACAAGTAAAAATGGCCTTAATAGTCTTCCACATCTGGGCCATCAGGTGATCCCTCTCCACACCCTTCCTCCTCTCCTGGCGCAGCTGGCGATGTAGCATCTCGATCTCTAGAGAAATACTGGGTGGAACTGGAGTAAAGTCGGCATAGGCACTCTCCATCCTCTTCCGGACAGCCTCCAGATCCTTTTCGACTCGTGCACCTGAGAGTGGGTCATCGTCGTCTAAATTCATAGCCGCATTACTGCTGCTAGCCCTGCCCGTCCTCCTCCTCTTGCTCCTAGAAGTAGAACATGTCCTAACCAAAAAAGGGTGAAGGGGGGATCCATAGAAAGTACTTCAACAGCATCAAAGAGTGGCACTCCCGCCCGCTTGCACAGGGCAGTGATAAGACCAGGAAGAAAGAACGCCTTTTTGTTGCCCCGATAAAACATCTTCCATTCTGAGATGATCTTGCCCTCCACATTTATCTGGATACCCTGTATGGCGCACGCCACCACCAAGGCCCGGGGAAAGGTAACGCCAGTGTTGTTGCTCGATGGGCGGATCCTCCTAGTGACCAAATGTAACCACCTCTTAGCATCAGGTGACCAATTCGTGCTAGTAATACCCTCAGCAATAGCCAAGTGAACCTGATCCTAGCGCATAGGCTCAACATGAGTGTCTCTCAGCCACTCCACATCCATCTCCCTTAACTTGGAACATAATTGTTACTGAAACATTATTTAACTTAAGTGATGAACATAAAGTTGAAATATATAACTGTTTAATGAGATAGAAAATTCGGTAAATCACCCTAACTATATACATGACTTATGTGTGCTGATACATATGATTTTGATTCTTAATACATACTTAATGTATGATGTGTAACGACAATTACAAAGAATGTATCAAATACATACCTCTACATTGACATTAACTTGATGTCCACCCTCATTAACAGATACACCAACCTCACAATTAGCTACACCAACTGCATCAGCAAGATCAGTCTGTATATGTGGAGATGGTTGTTTATCGCTTGATTGAGGATCAACATTATTGTTTTCCTTGTGTCGAGATCGCATCAACTGCGAGTGGTTTTCCTTTATCAAGATTACAAGTTCCTCAAATTTCTTGTCAACCTATCAAAAAATTATAAAAAAAACAACTACAATTAGAGTCAATATAAAGAAAAAATAATAAAATCGAAATAATTACTTACATAATTCTTCAAATGATCTTCAGTTCTTCAATATCTGGAATTACATAGTTGACTTTTTGAACATCTGCAGAACCGTGTACATTAGCAGCCGGTGTCGAAGGACCATCTGGAATAGAAAATGGTTGGTTTAATGACACATTGGACGATTTGGCTGACTGGGTTCTGACACCTTTGTTTAAGGTGTATCCCCTTTCTTTCTTCTTTTTGGTGGTGGTGGAGATGATGTATCAGACACTCTAGATGATCTCCTTAACAACTGTTCGGGAAGTCTTGTAGAGAAATCATCGAAATCAGCAATGTCATTCGGTTGAACTATCTTGGGATTGACAGATGTTGTGGGGGGTGAAGAAGGAGGAGCATGTTCATCTTCAAGTAAATCAAAAGCTACAAGTTCCTCCGGTGTTGGCACAATGTTTGAACATGCATTCTAAAAAAACAAAATATTTTTTAATATTAATACACAAAATTATGTATCCTAACACAGAAAAAAATGATTTTAAAAAGACAAACTTGCAAACTTACAACTATATACTTAATTATGTATGAAATGTAATATAAAATGGTATTCAATGTTACCTCTTGAAAAATGCTAGACATAAGTATTTCAAACTTTGGCTTTAAAGCCACAACCTTCCAATTGCAAATTCTAGGGATGACATCGCGTTCTTTGACAGCAATTTCAGGATTTAATTGGGATGCACATTCGTATGTCCATACGTTAAGTGCATAAGGCATTCCATATAATCGATACAACTGTTTGCTAAGATTGAAATCCTGTCGGAGTGAATCCGTGAGCTTTGTGAATGCAATATGTCCCCAAGGATATACTTGATATCTACCATCTTCAACCATTAAGAATTCGTTAACAGATATTGAAGAATCACCAGTTTGAGCCAAAATGAATGTATGGAGAAAGTACAGGATAGCCATCTGGAGCACATCCTGATTGTTCTCCCAGTTGCCCATCAGAAATCGTTGGACTAGATGATTCTTGCTAATACTATTAACTGCACCAGGAAAATATTTTTGAAATAGCCTACAGGGAGTTGATTCTGGGTATTCAAAGTCTTTGGTACTGCCTTTACAACATAGACCAGTTATAATTGCAAACTTTTTGATATCAAATTTCAAGATACCCCCGTTTGCATGCCTAATATGCAACACTTTTGAGTTGCCTTGTTCCAATTCTAACAACAATAAACATTTACTGATTTGATCCTGAAAAATACATTTAGGGATGTCTAAATAGGGTCCAAAAATTGTAGCTCTGAACTGTTCAATTACATCATCCCCTATAGACTCCTTGAACTCCTCCAAAAAAATTGTGTTAAAAGGGACACCAAACCTTATGGCATGTGTTGGTACCTTTTTAATAACATATTTGATTAACTGCAAAATAAAAAAGAAAATTATACTATTTATAATGATATCTTATGACACATAAATAAAAACACCAAATCACACTACACAACAAGTAATGATACATAATAAAAACAAGTTGAAACATAGAAAATACATGCTACCAGACTTCAACAGAAGCGTATTATAAAACTTGATACATTATACAGAAGGATGCCCTGTATGATACATTATTAATGATACCTTTTTTAGAACATATTTGATTGACTGCAAATTGAAAAGGAAAATTATACTATTTATAATGATATCTTATGATACATAAATAAAAACACCAAAACACACTACAGAACAAGTAATGATACATAATAAAAACAAGTTGATACATAGAAAAATACATGCTATCAGACTTCAACAGAGTCGTATTATAAAACTTGATACATTATACAGAAGGATGCCCTGTCTGATACATCACCGACTTTTTTGTTAAATTTGACAAATATCTTTTTCATATTGGGGTTTGTCATGAATCATTTTTTATGACTGTCATGTATCATTTTTTTTGATACACATATAAAATAAGGGTTTTATAAGTGTCGACTAAATCTCAAATCAGTATGTATCAACCTAAGATAGGATTTTTGTATGTATCATGATTTAACCCAATAAACAATATAACACATCTAATTATGTATCAGTCAATTTCAGTCTAAGATAGCAAACGCAATACAAATCACAAACAAGTTTAATAAAGATTAAAAACACATACTCTAGGCAATGAAGGTCTGCAAATAGCGGGTGCTACTTTTCTTCCCCTTTTTTGGGGGGTTTTTTGCAACCTTTGGTTTAGACGATTCTGGCACATCTTTGATCGACTGATTCATCAAGTTTAATGGGTCATGCAAACTTTTTGATCTAATTTCTGTCCAATTTTCATCATCAGAGTCGTATATTGTTCGATTAGTATTAGAAAGATTTGATGTACAATGTGGATTCATATGTATCAAGAATTAAGAAAAAACTGAAACAAAATAAAAATGGAAGGAAGAAGATGAAAATTACAGTGACAGACTTTGGGAGAGATGACGGAGAAGACGAAGTTTGAAAATGGTAGGATTGAGAGAGAAATTTTTTGAAAATCAATTTGGGATAATGGTTTGTAACTGAAAAGATATTTGAGTGAATTTAGGGAGAAAAAAAAGGAGTGACATAGGGAGTGGTGAAACGTGGGATGTAAAAGTTAATCATGTATCTGGAAAATTTGATATTTAAGTGAAATAAGGGATTTAAGTAATTTTAAAAAAAGTAGGGAAAAATAGACAATAAGGAACTTAAAGTTGTGTATTTAAGTTATTTATCCTATCAATAATTCTAACATATTGTTATTTAACTTTTATAGCCACAATTTGAATTTCAACACAATAATTTTTTTTAAAAAAAAGTTACAAATGAATAGATAATTTTAAAAGATATAAAACAGATAGTAATTTATATCCTCAATATATGAACATAAATTATATCAATGCAAATGAAGAGTCTTAAAACGGGTTAAAACTGAAGATTAAATTTGGCTCAATTGAGGATTCTCTTAAAATGGATTAAGGCTTGAATGAGTTGAGATTGAACCCAATTTAAATTATCTTGAGTCCAAACCTTAAAATTCTAGACATATTAAGCGGGTTACCTATAGTTGAGCTCATTTTTGACACCCCTACTATAGAGTGTTTTTTATACTTGGTGAATATACCCATAAGTAGCAAATGAAAGAAATGTCAAAATATTGTTTATGATCCCCTTGACTTCTTCATTTCTACTATAGCTTAAGTTAGTTTAGGATTAGCTAATTGTAGCTAATTAACTTAGTGGAAAAAATTGTTTTGTCTCTACTCTATGCACATGTAATCAGTTTGGTATGTCAAACTCAATCTTGTAATTTTTGTTCATCACTGATCAAAGGAGGCAGTTAAATTTTTTAAAAAAATCAAGGTTATAGTTTTTTTTCAAAAAAATCTACTTTACTATTTATATTCATCAAATTCATTATTTTTTTGTAACGAATCATTTGGTCGTTTGAATACTAGAGCTTTTTATTGCATAAAAGACTCTTTCGATAGATTTTAAATGAATATTTTGGACTATTTGTAACTATAATTATAAATTTAATGGGGTAGTTTTAATAATTTATTTAGTTGACGAATATTTATGCAATAATTAATTTTTATTAGTTGATGATTAATGGGTTAAATTCATAATTTATTTTAATACCCTAAGTCTGACCAATATAGAAAAATAAGTTAAGGAGTTTATTAATTTTTAGTCATAACGCAAACTGATTGCGGCATAAACCCTTAAAGGAGAGAACGACAAGATCTATCGCAGGTAAACAAATTTCAATTGAAATCTATTCCCTGCCAATTTTAATGGTTGCTTGAATATAGTATTATTATTGTTAGTATGATATTATGGGTAGAAGTTAATGGAAGTATAAACTTAAACTTACAAATTTGGTTGCTGTACTACAATTCCTTATTATTATGATTATTACTAATATTTTAGTGGCTAATGAGGAATGATGAATGGAATTGAGGGGCTAATTATAGGCCAATGATTGGATAGTAATTTTTTTGAAAATAATTTATTGGAATAGGGGTGTATCAATTAAGTTCTGCATGTTTTTTTTGTTTCCCCGTGATTTGAGAGGGTACACCATAGATTGGGTTATAGTTGTTGCCACATGTTTCGTAACTAGTGGCTTTAATTTTGAATATTATTACTTAGTCATCATATTATAAATCAAGTTTTAATATATTAAGGTCGGTAATTAAATATTAGGTGTATTGTATTACTTGAATACCATTAAAGTTATGATAATTGGAGGAATTAAGACTTATCCTTAGGTTTGAACTTTAGGAAATTGATTATAAAATTAGGTGAGTTGTTGGGTCTAGGTTGGACATAAAATAATATGAGTATTTATAGACTCATTAACTTACAAATTATGCATATATACTTGATAGATTGGAAAGGTTCGGAGGCATTGAGGAAAGGAAAAGTATTGGAGAAATAGCTTGCTTGACTTCGGTTCTTCGGTGGAGGTAGGTTATGGTTTATTCTATTTGATAGATAGACTCTTAATAGTGATTGATATGCATTGAGTGATATTGTGAAGTCCTCTATGTACTTGATTGTGTGGTTGTGTGGCTTGTGATTGGTCTGAAATCATGAGACCGTAAAATTTATAATCTTGAACCCTCTCTATCGAAGTGATGCCTTGAATAAAGAAGGCTTGATGAAATATTGTTAATGAAGTGAAAAGTGGTGATAATAATTGATAAATTAACGATATATTTGATCGGGTGCCACCTTCCGACATGATATTATTAGATCGGGGTGTCACATTCTGATACGGTATTAATGGATCGGGGTGTCACATTCCGACACGGTATTATTGGATCGGGTGTCACGTTTCGATATGGTATTATTGGGTCGAGATCTCACGTTCCGACACGGTAACATTAAAGAGGAAAACATATTGAATTAATTGAATGTACTCAATCTCAAAGAACTCAATTCTCAAAATAGCTTGGTTTGGAGGCATGAGTTCTCATGTGTGATCTTGATATTGTTGACTGATTACGTACTTACTTTAGTGTTGTTGACACTGGTTTATGTTGTTTGTTGTTTTCCACCTGTTAAGTGTCATAGTTGATTTTATATTGTTATTCATTACATATTAGTTTCTATTTTGGGTCAGCCGATAATATCTACTCAGTACATGTTGCCTTGTACTGAGCCCTACTTGTGTTTTTCTTTGTTTTCCTTTTCTGGAGTGTAGTGAGTTTACCAGCGACCTTGACTCGCCCTCAGCTCTAGTCATTCTCCAGCATATCAGGTTCCAGGGAGGTGAGCTATTCATTCAAGCTCGTATTGGATTCTCTCGGTCATGACATGATGACTTTAATTTTCGGACATAAACCATTTATTTAATTTGTTTTGGTGTCTTTGATACTCTTAGACTTAGTATTTGGAGATTAGATGTCCTTGATGTGATGACTTTCAGGTTTTAGGAATGACATAGAGTAGACTTTAGTGGATTTGTGTTTCTTACCTTAATAAAATTGAGCTTCCGCATTATGGTTTGTATTTCGTAAGTTTAACAAGTAATATGTGTTGGGGTTTGGATTCATTTGTTCGCCCACCTAGGAGGTTAAGTGTGGTTGTCACTCATGACTCGTTTTGGGTCGTGACATTTTTATCAAATTTATTTACAAACTAATAGTGAATTTTGATATTTTTATTGAATTAAAGTTTGATCAATAAAAGTTATATTTTTTTTGTAAGAATACCTTCATAATAGTGTATTATGCGATTTTATAAACTTTTGCTTATTTGGTATAATTGTTTAAAGAATTGAGACAATTTTAATAGTTTTATAACTTAAGGTATTTTTATGTTAATGAAAAAGCATACAATACAAAATATTTAAATTGCATGTCTAAACAAAACTTCAATTTTATCCCATAACTTCATATTATAATTTCATATCATGATTTTATATCGCATGACCAAACGTACCTAAGATTATAATTGAAAGTTTCCCATTTTTTTAGATTTAGTTAATAGGTTAAAAAATAATAATAATATCACTGAACACAAAATTTAAACTGACAAAAAAAATCATGGAAGGCAAAACGTGAAGTGTCCAGCCACTCAGCACAGAATCACGGAAAAAATACTTGAATTTTTTTTTTTTCTTGTGGTAAGTGGTAACCAAGTAAAGCAATTTCCAGTAAATTGATAAGATTGTGACTTGATGTAGAGTTTAGAATTTGAAATAGCAATTAGCAAACTTCTACGTTATGATCACCTGCGTATTCTTAATTTTAACTGTGCTTAATTTGAAGAACTTGGATAATCTCTTGATTTTTTTGAAGGCATGAAATGCAACTTAGCTTGGCTTAGACTTAGAGACATGCTTTCGAAAAAAAACCAGTATAAATAACATGCATATGCTTGTGGGTATTTTACCTTCAAAACATATGTTCTGAATTTCAAAATATTTAAAGTCTCTTCTATGATTGAGAATGAGATATAAATTTTAGCAATTTAACTGGGTGTTCCTTTTAAGACACAAAATTGCATCAGGTAATATGATATTTTATATATTAAATATGAATATATGTGGATTAACTTCTTCACAAATTGTTGTTTAACTGATAGTCAAAGTAATTTATAATGCACGTAGTCGATAACGAAGTGCTTATTTACTTCCAACATTTTTCTCTTTGGATAAAACATGTGGTTGTTTGATTATAGAACTGAGTAATTTATGTTGCTTTTTTCTGCAGATTTCGAAAGGACATCAGAGTGTTGAACCATAAGCTAAATTATCATTTCCTTGATTATATTTCATCAATAAATACTTGAACCTTATATTATATTCAGGCAAAACAAAATACACAATAACACAAAGTGTTGGGCCGTGCTTGCATGGGCAAATCTCATCTAGTAAAAAAACAAATTAAAGGTTACAATTTTTTTTAAAAAAAATCTACTTTACTATTTATACTCACCAAATTCATTATTTTTTATTAAATTTATTTACAAACTAACAGTGAATTTTGATTTTTTTATTAAATTAAAGTTTGATCAATAAAAGTTATGATTTCATATCATGATTTTAGGCTTAAGTCATCTCCGGCCACCTAAAGTTGTCCGCATAATTCACTTAGACACTTCAACTTATCCCTGTGCCAATTGAACACCTTATTTGTTCAAAAGTCATTCCTATTAGACACAAAATGCTGACATGGCAAAAAACGTGTGCTTCACTTTCTTTGAGCGCGTTAATTATCAAAAAATAATATTTTTTCTTTTTTTTTCCCTTAACTTATGCACCTGAATTAATAAAAAAGGAAAAAATTAATTAACAAAAAAAAAAAACAGTTGTCTTCTTCCCCATCCCTGCATCTATTATTCCTCCATTTTCATATGCGCACACCCCACCCCCTCCACCTCTCTCTTTCTCTCACCCACTGCCATTCTTCTTCTTATTTCCCTTTTTATGTTAATTTACGTCTCAAATATCTCGATGAAGCTCAATTTATTACATGAAAAAATATGAATTGATTTTTTTAGGAAAAAAGTTTGTTGACACCCAATTTTGACCCTCCCCGAAAGGGATTAATTCACGAGCTCCTTAAATTCTGAATGATTTGAAATAATTTGTTTTTTTTATAAAGTTCAAAATATTTTGTTTTATTTTTTTAGGTTACTTTCGAGTAATTTTAGCACCCTTATATTTATTAAGTAATATCTATATTTTATACAATTTTGTATGTAATTATCGTATTTTATAAATATTTTGAAAACCATCTCAAAAAGATTCTAATTTTAGTAAGTATTTTATTAAATTAGTTTAGTTACATAATAGTTTATATTTTTAAATCATCAGGTTTATGATTAAGTTAATTATTTCATTTCATTGAGTTTAAGAAGCTCCTTAATTAATCTTAGATTTTAGCCGAATTTGTAAACAAAATTCAATTCGGCTATATTTGTGAATTCTATGGCTATAATTGCGATTCATTTAGCCATTTTATATTTGCAAATCTAACCCTTTCTATTACAAATTTTCACTACCATTTTTCCCCACCCTTAAACCCATTTGAAACCAAATTTTGGACCAAATTCATTCAAAACCAGCCCAAAACAACAGCCCAATTCCCATACAGCAATGCCAAAATAACCCAGGCCCAACAATACATATAATACAATAACCCATTCCCTTCAAAAACAGACAAAAATGTACAGTAGCGTCCAAA
>JAJONZ010029776.1:0-11248 GCA_029582445.1 Solanum paucissectum
GGTGATTCTAATTATAATTCATCATAAAGGTTCAACTTCAAGCCTTACAAGTCAAGATCCATCATATATGATAAAGTCTAGTTCAATTCATTCCTATATGTTCATAATATATAAATATTACTATACATGACATTGATTTTAGAAGATCAACTATGAATCCTCAATTTCACCTCTCATGGCATAAACCCACACATTACCAAATTCATCAATTAGACTAGGGTTAACCATAGAAATCACATATATTCATAAAAATATCATAATTAAATTCTAATTCAATCATAATTAAGTATTAACCACTTGATTGGAATCATACTTCACTACTACCCACAATGTAGGAAGAAACCCTAGCTAGGTTGGGGTTTTGTCTTCACAATTGGGGGAAACTTAGGAGGCTGTATGGGTGGAAGAACACATAGATCAATAAGCTAACATACCTTATGAATATTCAGTAGGAAATGGAAGAGTAAAGGCTGCTCCTTGAACGCTAGACTTGACCTCCTTCTTCTTCTTCAATGGAGTTTTAGAGAGAGAATTATTTGGGGGAAAGTTAGCTATGATTTCGGGTTGGGGATTTATTAAGTGTAAACGGTTAGTTAATATCTTAATAACCCTTATATAGGTATACTAAATCAATATAAACCGACCCTACAGTAATCTAACTAAAATAGGAATTAATTAAACTAACCCTCACCTTGGCCGTAATTTGGCAGATATGCAGGCCATGACTCATGCCCATGACCTACGTTCCATAGGTGAGCCTACTATCCATACTACAGGTCTGTAGGTCATGAACTTCCACATTAATTTGAGGTCTTGATCCACGATCCCCACCTACGGGGTGTGGGTCCACCTACTGGTCGTAGGTGCTATCCGTAGGTAGGCCTTTTTTGGGCAGCCTTGGCAGATTTGGGGGGTTAGGCTTTAGGGTCCTCCTCAAGGACCCTTGGTTGGTCCTTGAGGGGTCATACCTTGATTTTTAACCCCTAAACCCCTCATCCTAAGTTCGGGAAACCATTTTACATTTCTAAACCACACATCAAACTCAAAAACTCACGTAAGGCTCTAGTTTCTTCTACTAGTTTTCCGGTGTTACATGGATCATTTCCTAATTGATTGGTTCCAATACTACGTCATTTTAACCTTCAATAATACCCCTATATAAGTATTTACAACCCCCAAATTAACCCATTCACATCATTCTTCCAAAATCACAAAAGAATATCAATTTTGCTCTCCAAAATATTACTCTCTCTAGAGATATGAAGAAAAAGAAAATTCAACCTAGGATTTGAAGTAAAGGTATCAATTCCTCCATTTAAGGCTAGAATTTGGATTAAAGGTATGATAGTTTTCATCCATGGATTCCTTTCATTCATAGAGTCCCTAAATTCCTCTATTTCTAAAGGTAGAATTCCCCAATTGAATTAGGGTTTTCTTCAATTATCATGGGTTCATTTCATGGTTGATTCTAATGATTTAATTATGATATATTATGCATGAACTGATGAAATATGATGATTTCCCCATGAACCCATGTCATCCCCATGTTTTTCAATATATAAATCATATGATATGGGATTTGAGGATGAAGTAAGAGTTTTATGAAATTAAGCATGTATTTATGATGAAAATCATATCTAACCCATATTTTCTAAATGGTGATGATTGAAATTGGGTTTTGAGCCTCAAGAGGTAAATTATGGACTTATGCATTTTCTTATGAAATATATGCAAATGCTTTAAGGGTGCTTTGAGAGTAAAGTACCAATGATCATGATATGTTATTGAAAGGATTTTCTCATTTACACATAATAACAATATGTGAATGGTTTTCTCACATAGAAAGGATTCTTAGGTTGAAAGTCTTTCTCATCTAATTAAATCAAAGAGTAAGAGATATCTAAATAAAATTACCTTTAATTGGTTGTACAAGGGAATCTTTCCATGAGTACTGAAGTCAAGAAAGAAATGACTATTCTGTGTGATTTAGGCTTAGTACCGAGAGGATAATGATAATGGTATTGAAGCTCTCATGTAGTATAGGCCGAGTTTCTAGAATCAATCTCATGATATAGAAGCTCCCCCGTTAGTAGAGGCCAGATTTCTAGTAGCAATCTCCTTATCAATTAACTATGTGCCCCCATAGATTGATTAGCTATTTGATTCACTTACGCTAGAAGTTCATGGTTCTACCTTGGCAAGTAGGGCAACCCTTTTCGGTGTGGGAGACACCGGGGGATCATGTCATCGCTCACATGGTCTCTATGTTGGTTAAGGCTAATTCCCCACATTAATAATGAACTAAGGTTACTTCAAGAAGTATAACATATGAGTTGAATTGTTTTTAAGATGATGATAGCTTGCATTGACCTTGATTTTATGACTTATGTTTTCTAACTCTCTTATATTATATTTTAGCTTGGTCAATTGCATGTCATGAAATGAAATGTCCCTTTTAGCATGATTTCAATGTTTTATGCATGACTATCATACTTGGTTCATTGTTTTGTACAAACACATACTCTTGCCTATATTTCCCCTAAATGTAGCGTCCGGCAGTAACGGTCATCAGTTTTGTGGCTAGTGGTTGAGTTTGAGATTTTCGAGCTTTGGTGAGTCCTCATTCTTCAATAACGCACTTTAATTGTTATAGTTCCTTTTCGTGTATTTCTCTTTTAGACATTATGTATGAGCTAGGCCCGATTTAATTTTATTGTATTAGATGGCTATGATGAGATAACTGTTTTAGACTTCCACTTTTCTTTTATAAAAATGTTTTCGACTTGGACTATTGTTTACTCTTAATGTTCTATTTCTTATGTTGTGAGTCCTTCGGGGTTCTATACGCCATGTTACATCATGGGAGTACCCCTGTGTCATGACAAACTTGGTAATCAGAACACAAGATTTAGAATGGTCCTACGATGTCTCATAGGGCACCTCTAGTAGAGTCTTATTCATAAATGTGAAGCTCACCACATTTATGAATGAGAGGCTACAATATGATTAGGAAACTCCACTTCGTTAATTACTCAAAGTTGTGCGATAGAGTTTAAATCTATAAGGTCTCTCTCCTAAACCTTATCTGATGCTCTACAGAACATGGCTACATGAAGAGCTTATACTAGAACGAATGTGAGGGAGAATGCAGAACAAAAAGCTCCTCCCCAAGGTCCTAAAGTTCTGGTCGATCGTTTTCCCGAACAAGTTTCTAATGCGGAGTTTAGGGATGCTTTTCAAGTATTGGCTCAATCCATGACGGCCAAAGCCAATAAGGAGGTAGTGGTTTCCGTGAACCCAAATGTGGGCACGGGGGCTTCAAGAGTGAGGGACTTTACAAGGATGAATCCTCCGGAGTTTCATGGCTCTAAGGTTGCCGAAGATCCTCAAGAGTTTATTGATAAGGTCTATAAGGTTTTGAGAATCATGGGAGTTAAACCGGTGGAAAAGGCAGTGTTGGATGCTTATAAACTAAAAGGTGTTTCTCAAATATGGTATAGACAATGGAAGGAAGGGATATCAGAAGATGCGGGTCCTCTTGATTGGGATAAGTTTAAGGCCGCTTTTCTTGATAAGTTCTTTCCCCTTGAGTTGAGGGAGGCTAAGGTTCTTGAGTTCATTAACATTCGACAAGGAAGTACGAGTGTGCTGTAATATTCTCTAAAGTTCACTCAATTGTCTAAGTATGCTCCAAACATGGTTACCGATTTAAGGGCTAAGATGAGTAAATTTGTTTTGGGCGTGTCCGAAATGGTGGTTAAAGAGTGCCAACCACTATACTCATTAATGACATGTACATCTCTCGTCTCATGGTTCATGCGCAACAAATTAAGGAGGAGAAAGTTAAGGAAAAGTCTAGAGAGGTAAAAAGGGGTAAGACTGGTGATGGTAATTTTTCACGTGAGGGTTAGATTCGTATATATTATTTCCCAAACATCAAATTACGGAGTGAGGGTTATAAGGACAAGGTACGACTCCCGAAGGACCAACCAAGGGTCCTTGAAGAGGACCCTAGCAAACTGCTCAAGAAAGGCTGCCCAAGACAGGGTAAGGGCCCCGAAGACACTGCCTCAAATTGACCAGCATGCCCCGTAGGTCCACCCAAGGCCCATGGGTGTGGTCTCGTGGGTGAGGCAGTCACCATGTCGGGGACCGTTAAGTGAGGGATTTGTGGTACTTTCCGGAATTAATTAGATATTAAGTGGTGTCATTTTATTAGTGTTTAGGGCACCTATATAAATACTTTCGACCCTTAATTGAGTCAGCCTAATCATTATTTCCAAACCTACAAAAAAGAAACCCAATTCCCTCTAAAAAATCCTCTCTCTAGAAAGAAGAAGAAGAAGAAGACTGTCGTCAAAACTCCATTGTTTCAAGCTTGCTAGGCTTTGTAATCTAGGTATTATGGTTTATTCTTTCATGGATTCCTTCCATCCATGAATCCCCCATGTTACCCCCAATTGTGAAGATGAATCCCCAATTCTAGTTAGGGTTCCTTCCTATATTATGGGTATTGTTGTATGTTGATCCAATTGAGTGCATAATAGTTATTTATGATTTAATTACATGATTTTAGTATGATTATACATGTATTCTTGATTAACCTAAGATTCTAGGGTGAAATTGATATAGTTTGGTCTTATGCCATGAAAGTGGGATGTGAGGGCTTAGATGTGACCTTCTAAGATTGATGAATTACTTTATGAATTGCTTGAGATTAGAGCACCTCGATATGATTTGTTTTAAAGTCAAGTTTGTAGACTTAAATTTATTAGATTAGGGCTTATATGATGAGTCATGATTAGTAAGTGTTGAGATTGAGTTTATATGATGATATATGACTAGAATTGCTTAAGAAGGAACCATGTGGTTAGATTCTCTTGAAGAATTAGGAATATTATGATCATGTGAAGTAAAGATATTGAGAGTAAGACTTATAGTTATGAATATTGACTTCTAGGATTTTGAAGGTAAAGTTTATATGAAGAATTATGTATGTTAAGGCACTAAGAGGGAAGCTGACATGATGATGGTAGACTATTAGATAGAATTGTTGTGGAAGAACTTTACCCACCTAATCTACCTCATGAATGTTTGAATGCATAAAGTTATGATGATTGAAAGTAAGTTTTGAACCTCAAGGAGGTGAAGTATGAGATTATGATTGTAGTAGTTGAACTACTTGAATTATGATTATATGCATGTCTAATGTAGTCATTCTAGATGTGTTGATTTGATATTAGCTTTGACCCTTGAAAGAGAAAGATATGATATTATGAATGTTTATGAAGGTTATGTACATGCTTTAAGATCACTTTGAGAATAAACTTAATATGCTCATGATCTAGTTGTTGTGTTATTAAAAGGTTATTCTCATATACAGACCTATGTATGAATATGATATTATGTGAATGGTTTTCTCACTATATGATAATTCTAAGGTTGGAAGACTAGTCTCACCTAATGAATCTATATGAAGACATAATGAGCTATAGTATGAGTTATGTTGGATTCAGTGTCAATTCATTCTTCCATAAATATGAATATAATTGGAATTATGCTTAGCATCGAGTGGATATTGAATATCATATGGAAGCTTTTACGCTAGTTGAGTCCGGCTTCCCAATGAAAGCTTTTACCGTAGTTGAGTCCGGCTTTCCGAATGGGTTCCTTCTACCTTAGTTGAGTACGGGTTCCCAAAGTATGTATCTCATGAGACGGAAACCTTATACCTTAGCTGACATGGTCTATGTCAGTTAATGACCATGTCAGCTAATGCTAATTCCCACAATAAGCATATGAATTATGAACTATGGTTACTCAAGGAACTTTACTTAGCATGGGTGAGATTATGGGGTCTTATTCATGCATTGCACAAGTATCACTACAACAAATATGGTATATAGATAAAAAATTACTAGCTACGACATCAAATTCGTCACTAATTATTCGCTTTTAGTGACAAAATTTACTTTTCCTGCTTAAACATATGAGACGCATACTTTTATTGACGAAACATAAAAGTCCGTAGCAAAGTTTTGATCACTAAAGTTTTCCACCAAAAAATTAATTTGCCAGATATGTTAAGTAGTGTTAGTCATGAATTTAAAGTTATCACTGACACATTATTTCGTCAGAAATAATATATCTAATTCATGAAAAAATATTTTGTCTTAAAATTTATTAATTTTTTGACACAAAAAAATTTCATCTAAAAAATATGCTGTTACAATATCAAAAAATTAGAGTTCGTAGTTAAATATTATAAGTTCTAGCAATAAAAATCTAGATTTAATTATGACATTTATTTTTGTAGCTAATAATATAAATAATTGGTGACGGAGATTTTATTGTCTCTAATCAATCTGTGATTTAGCGACAACAAAATAATTGTCACAAAATATTTAGGGTGTTGAATAGCGACAACTAAAAATTTGTAGTGAGTAATTCAACTATTTTCTACGAAAAAAATTAATAGCTTAATACAATTTTTTTGGCTACAATTGTACATAATTATAAGTGACAACTTACAAAAAGAATAATACAAGTTCTTCATAAGAAATAGACAGAGTCCATTCATTAATTGGCGAGGGAAAATATTAAAACCAACGAATTCGGTTGATTTTGTAAAAATGAAAAAGTTCTTCATCAATTTTCTTAAATATGCAATTATGAAATGCGTCATTTGAAAAATAAAATCCAGCTTATAAGTACCGTGAGTGGGGTACGGTTTTACCACTATATTGCTAATATTTATTGGTTTAACACTTCTATTTTTTATTTGATACACTTTCATCAATAAAGACAATAGAAAAAATAATTTTCAAGTCTTGGTGCTAATTTTTGAGGGTGTCTTTTGATTTGTGATTGGTAAACTCCATAGACTAAATCGATTTATTTGCTTCTGCCTAAAAATATGTGCATATTTAATAATAATTCCACATACGTACCTAGATCTACTATACAAAGATAACATCGACTTACAAGCTTAGACTTTGCAAAGCTGCGAAATATTTTATTAATTTCTATTAACTTTTTCCATCAGTGTGAAAATTGAAATAAACTAAAAAATGAAAGCACAAATGAAAGAAATGAACCAACTAGGATTTCAAATATATTATGATGAAGTACTATAATTATGGGTATTAATGTTTTTTTCAAAACAATGGATTTACTATTCGAATTGAACCGATTATTCAATTTTTTAAAATAAAATCAAACATTTAATTTTATATAAATTTATAATTGTACTGAATAATTTATAAAAAATTTAAAAATTATAAAAATAACTGAATAAAATGACAGAATCGTACTGAATATATTTAAGGATATTTTAAAAAATATACACTTGATTAAAATATAATCTACATTTGAATGAATTATGGGTGGTAAATTTCATGTATTTGTGTATGTATATAAATAATCATATAAAAGATATTTTATTTTTGCTGTCGACCGAAATTTTAGCTATACCTAATTTGTGCCGCCGGACGCCATGGTCATGATGATCGTTGGCCAGCCACCACCACTGGAAGCAGGGCCAACACTGGACATTTTGTCCAACACCGGACAACCCTCATCAACATCTTTTGCCAATACAATCAAACATACCAAACCAGTCCACAAACCAATCCCGATGAAGCAAGTTGCATACCTACATGGAGAACCCTGAGTAATTTGGGAGGAGGAGGAAATCGATCAGATGATTTTAAATGAAGATTTACAATATGCAGTAATAGGAAAATTCTCAAACGGGTGGCCTGAGATACAAGACCTAAGGAGATTAATACCAAAGCAATGCGAACTAAAGGGAGAAGTAAATATTGGATTGCTGACCAACATATATGTTCTTATACGTGCCACAAAAATGGAGGATTATGTCACATTATAATCAAAACCACAGTTCTACATAACCCACCATCACTAGACATACCCATGAGAACTCTTAAATGAGATCCTTTATTTGATCCGGAGATCGAAACCTCAATAGCCATTGCATGGATCTCTTTCCCATCACTTCCTCCAAACATTTTTGGTAAAGAAGTAATTTTCTCGTTAGCTGCAGAAGTGGGGAAACATCTATAAGTGGACCTAGCCACAAAGAATAAAACAAGACCAAGTTGTGCTAGAGTTAAAGTGGAGGTTGATTTACTGGGAGAATTTCCAGGGAGAATTAATATTTGAATGAGAAAGAAGACAGGAGAGATCAAGGATAAGTGGATTACAATCAAATATGATCACGTACCAAAATACTGCAAAAATTGAAACTACAGAGGCACAATGAAACTGAATGTTTTGTTCTTCATCCAGAATTATACCCGAAGGCAGAGGAAGAGGAGGAGAAAGACAAGAACAAACCAAAGGAAGATATCAATACAGGAAGGGTGATGAACAATCAAGGGGAAGGGGGTGATAGTGCCAACAAAGGAAAGGGGCAGAATCAATAGGGTAAATTCCAGGAACAAAAGAAGAAAAGTTATCCGAAAAGAGGTAGACAACACCAAAAAGGAAGAATAGAGCAGGTTTGGAACCCAAGACATGTACAAAATAATGGCAGATTGGTAAAAGTAGAAAACAAATTTGGTGCATTACATGAAAACCAAGAAGATGGTGTAGGAGAAGGAGATATAAAGAATAATAAGCAGAAGTTAGGGGGAGATATTGGTGGAGACAAGGCAACCAATGAAGAGTAATCTTCAAATGTCAAGAAGAAATAAGATAATTATACTAATGATCATAGCATGTCACAAAGGCTAGAAGTAGTCACAAACAGAGAACAATGTATGCAAGAGGAGAATAGCATAACAGGAAACCAAAGTATGGGGTAAGAACTATAGGTAGCAACAATTATAAAACAAAAGAAGGAGAAACACAAGGAGTACAAACCAGTCACATTCATGTCACAAGTAGAGAAGACAAAGAACAGGATTAATCAGGAACTGCATATAGCTGCACAGGGTGGGACGAAGAGTCATATGGTGACAAAGAGAATGCAAGATTGGAACAAGAAGATAATAAAGGGGTGATCACTCCACAGTAAGCACCAAAGATTAATTAGATGTCTGAATTAGAGATAGACAAAAGGCTGCTAGAAGAAGAGGATGAAAGTATGGAAGATATTATAGAAGACATAAGTAGAAAATGTGATCTGTCCATTGAGTAGACAGGACAACTACAAGGCAAAAATAAAAAAGGAGTAATACAGTCAACAATGCTTTCATATGTAAACACAAGGAATACGAAGGGTCCCACCTCAATCTCTCAATGATTGAAAAAATACTATTCTGGAGCATCAGGTCTGTTAAGAATCAAAATTCATTTGAGAGATTAATAGAGCTGAACATGAGACATCATTAATCTTACATAGCACTACTAGAATCTTTTCAATGCCCCAATGAACTGGAAAATTACAAGAGGAGATTGGGTATGCATAATGCTAAGGTGAATCTATCAACAAAGATATGGAGTTTTTGGAATGAAAATTGGGAAGAAGAAGACTATAAGGATACTATACATCAGCTAACAATTGGTTAAAACTGAGGGCCACAAGGGAAAGATTCAAAGTGACTGCAATATATGCTAGATGTAGTGCCATAGAGAGACTAGAACTTTGGGAGGACCTGGAGGATATTGCATGCAACAATAGCAATCCCTGGATTGTTGGAGGAGATTTCAAATACATTTTGGATGAATCTGAGAAATTGGGGGGCCTCCCAGTGACACAAAATGAAATCACAGACTTTGCACATTGTATTAGTACATGTGCATTGGCCGAAGTAAGTTCATAGGCAACAACTATACTTGGTGGAATGGTAGAATACATGAGGATAGTATATTCAAAAGACTAGATAGAGTCTTTGGTAACACTGATTTCTTGAAGCTACTACCATATAGTGAAGTGCAACATCTAATTAGACAACGATCAGATCATTCACCTTTACATCTGACCTGCTCCACTAGTCTAGAAATAGGAATCAAACCTTTTAGATTCTTAAACTTCTGAACTAAACATCAAAAGTTTATGGACCATGTGGAGAAGAGTTGGGGGAAGAATTCATAGGCTCACCTTTTACCATAGTGCAAACTAAGATGAAAAGATTGAAGTCAGATCTAGCTAAATGGAGTAAAGAAACTTTTGGAAACATTTTTCAAAAGATTGCCACACTAGAAGATGTGATCAAAATGAAGGAAATCCAACTAGAAGTATCCCCAACAGAGGCAAATAGGTCCAATATGAATAGAGCCAATGCAGAGTTGAAAAAATATCTGAAGATTGAGGAGGAGTACTGGAAACAAAAAGCTGGGATGAGATGGTTTAAATATGGGGAGAGGAACACCAAATTCTTCCATTCATATGTCAGAAGGAGAAGGAAAAAGCTAATTATTTTAGAGATAACAACCAGGCAAGGTGACAAGATTACAACCACTCAGAATATTGGAGAGGAAGTTGTGGCTGTATTTTAAGAACAATTCAAAGAAAATCAGAAGATATAAGATTATTCTTTGCTACAAAATATTCCTACTTCGATCAAGGCAGAACATAATGAGGAAATGGAGAGGAAACCTACAAAAGAAGAACTTAAAAAGGTAGTATTTACTCTTAATGGAGATAGTTCAAGTGGATCAGATGGATTTTCAGGACAATTCTTCCAATGCTGCTGGAGTATAATTGGGAAAGACATCACAAACATGGTCAGAGCATTTTTTTGTGGTCAAGAACTATCAAGGTATATTACACACACCAACCTAGTATAGATCCCTAAAAAGGAAACTATAGGAACTTTTGGTGATTTGAGACCTATAAGCTTAAGCATTTTTGCCAACAAAATAATATCCAAAGTGGTACAGGAAAGGATGGTATCAGTTCTATCGGAGATCATTTCTACAAACCAAACAGGTTTTGTAAGGGGGAGGAGCATCACTGAGAATGTTCTATTAGCTCAGTAAATAATCAGGGATATTCACAAAAGGAATAAGATGCACAATGTTGTGGTGAAATTAGACATGGCGAAGGCATATGATAGAATTTCTTGGAAGTATTTTCTCAAGGTCCTAAGGTGTTTTGGTTTTTCTGAAAGAATGATAGATATGGTGTTGAGGTTAATCAACAATAATTGGTATTCAGTTCTAGTAAATGGACACTCTTTTGGTTTTTTCCAGTCCTTTAGAGGATTCAAACAAGGTGACCCATTATCACCTACACTGTTCATAATTGCAACAAAAGTTTTATCAAGAAGTTTGAATAAAT
>JAJONZ010029809.1:0-10022 GCA_029582445.1 Solanum paucissectum
CCCAAGAATTGGGGTTTTAGCTAGACATGCTAAAGAGATAGAAATTTATACCAAAATGAGCTTGCATTCAAATGGGTATGAAGATTTAAGTCTCAAAATAAGTCAAGAGTGAAGAATCCAACAGACGCAAGTCCAAAACGTTGAAGATGAAACCCTTTGGATCTTCAAGTCTTAGAAACCCTCTCAAACTGAGAGCAAAAATATCAAAAGTACTATTCTATATGAAAATTATGATAATTGTTCGACTGCTAAAACTACAACTCTAACTAGTATTTATAGTTTTCACAGATTTGTGCCGCAGCAGATCATTCGGCGTCGTTAGTCAGAATCGCCGATCAACTCGGCAATTCCCCTTTTGGTATAGTTCATCGCTGTCTTTCACTAGCCTTCGGTATCGTCGTGCTCTGGGTCATTGGGCGACATGGTACTGCTTCGCGGAACTTCTCGGCAATGCGCCGACTGCTCCTTTTTCCGCCGACTTGATCCATTCCTTTAGGGCTCAGCACACTGGAACAAAAGGAGAAGTAAGACCCTTCGGCGACTCACCAAGTGAACTCGGTGATCCTCAGGCCTACATTTCTTCATTCTTTTCAGCCTTTTCATTCCTTTTTGAGATGTAGTGTCCATGCTTTCCTTCAAACTTCAAATACCTGAAACTTAAGGGTTTTCATCATATATTGAGATAAAATAATCATTTGAGGACACAATTTCTATGTAATCATTTGAGGACACAATTTAAAGTTGTGGAATCAAATGTAACGCTCACTCTCACAAGGAAGAACACAATGCATGATTTCACCCATAAGTTTACCCATATTTTCCGATCAACTATTGTTTAAGCTCGATCAAGATCAAAAAAGTCTTTTCAAGGCTTGTAATGGGGTTGAGTGTAAAAGTATGGTCATTTAGGCTCAATGACTTTCATCCTCATGAATTGTGGTACTCACAACACTTCCTTTCCTTTTCCTTCATCATTCTCTTTAGTGATCATAAGTTCTCCTATTATTCCCTTTCCATGGATTGTTTGGAAACCCCATTTTCTTTTGTAATTTTCAACTTTATTCCACCACTTTTCTTTTTCATTCTTTTTCTTTTTCTTGTTTTTTTATTTTATTTATATGGAGGAGTTCCATTTTTCTTACACCATGGGTTAGAAGGACTTCTTGCACTTCTTGATTTACCCTTTCTTTTTACCACACCCCCAACTTAGGCTTTTGGCCTAAGTTGGCTACTCAATTAACCACAACTTCATGAGGATTATGGGTAATGCATCAAGGAAGGTTACATTTTCATCAAGTTTCTTCCAAAGAAAGGTAAGGCTCAAGGGGTGTTCCAGAGAGGTTCACACACTCACAAAGTAGGCCACAAAGAGGTATATGTCAAATTGGCTCACACTCTTCGAAGTTGCCTAAGATCATATCAAGAGATAGCCTTACTTAGTCGATCGGACCAATGGGGAAAATTCTAGGATCTATCATGCATGGTTCAAAGTAAGCTCATCACACTAGGCATTGACACTACGGTAAAACAAGACTCTACACTTTCTCTAGTGTGCAATGATCATCATAAGAGACTCAATTTGATACTAAGCTAGTCGTAACGAGATGCAAAGAGTTCACATATTGTCTATGCAACTTCATTTGGCCTCATCGTAGCCGCGCAATCATGTTCGTTCAATTGAGAGCACTATTCAAGTCATCGGTATTGATCAGAACCGAGACTCAAATTTTGCAAAAGAACAGCCACATTCAACACACAAGAGGTGGCCAATTTTTTTTGGAAGGGTCAAAATCATTTTGCAATTTTAAAATAAAAGTAGCAATAAGGTCAAACATCCACTGAAACACAGTATTTAAACGACATCAAAACTCACAACCCAAATATAAACAAAACACGAATATTAATACCACACACAAAAGGTGGGTCTCACCCCACCACAAATAAAAAGCATTTGTCCTCAAATGCAAATAACAAAGAATCTAGTATGTAAAATAAAGAAAGACAGAGAAGGAGGTAAAGAGGTGATCCTGGCTAATCTGTCGCTCCGTCTGTCTGGGCTTCAATGTCCGACATGACTGCAGAAGGACCTACTCCACTGAATCCAGCAACAGGTGATAAAGAAGCTTGCACAACAACATCTGTCATAATTGCTTCTGTCTCGGTCAGGTCTTCATCTGCAGCTCCCTCAGTCTCCACAAGCATCTCTTCATCAGTCTTTGCTTCTGACTCTGCCTCGGATGTCTGCTCCGCTCTATCCCCATGTCTAGTGGTGGTCTGAGGCATCTCAGGCAAGTCGGGAATTTCCACTGTTCCAAAGACCATGGACACATCGGTGGACGTCAGGTGGTCTACATCTTTTCGCAGCTTAGCAATGGCAGATTTTAAAGCTGTCACCTTCTCTGTGGCCCCTTGGTTGTGCTCACACACCGCTATCCTGGCACTAGGGCTTCAATGGTAGTGTTCAGAGGTGTCACAACATCAACTAGGGCAATCTGGATCATGCTTGGGACAGAGGCCTCTAGACTGGCAGCCCGACAGTCAGCAAAAAGGGCAAGTTGTCCCATCCAGAGTAAGGAAGCCTGGGTGAGTGGAGGCCAGGTAACAGCAGCAACAACAGTGGATGTGGGAGACCGTGCAGCATTAGAAGAACCTGGAAGTGCTTCTGCCGGTGATGATTCTGTGTTTACTAACTCCACTAATGCTGCCTTCTTCCTTTCTGATTGATCCTTAAGGTACTCAGCTTCGATCCTCCGGATATCAGTGGAGGTTGTGGGCATTATTTCAACATCCTTCATGGCATCCCGAGGTATCCGAACTTGTTTGCACAATGTTGTGATCAACACTGGTAATGGAAGTGAGGTTTGGCTCTGCCTTGCATGCATGAGTATCTCTGAAGCGATGATTTCACCCAACTTTATCCTTGTTTCCTCTATGATGCAACCCAGGCAAGCTGCCTTGGCAAGGCGAAGAATCGACTCATTCTGGGATGACATAATTGTGCTGCTCATAAAGCCGAACCAGAACCTTGCTACTATGTTTAGTTCTTTCTTTTCAATCGAAACTTCTTTTGCCAACCACTTCGGAGTCTCGTCTAAAATTAGTTAGGCTAACCACTTTTTCATATCATCCATTTTCTTTGTTCTGATCAAGTGCTGGCAGTGATCCCCAATATTTGTGGACATGCCTAAGACCACGTTAATTGCCTTACTATCACACTTCACCCTCCTCCCTCTAACAACCAGATGGTTTACTTCTTTAAAGGCTGTTGCTAGCTGTTTTCTCTGGGGTATTAGTGTATTGTATGCACTGTAGAACTCTCTTACCCAGTTTGGAATATAAGGGCCGCGGGGCTTGGTGAAGATTTGGAACTTATGGTATCTCATGCATTCCATTATCTCTGGGTGCCTATCTATAACCCCGTCTATGGACAACCGCTTTTCCTCCAGATTTGTTCTCAGTCCCTCAGCTTTTACTCGATTCATTGACTTAGGCGGAGGACCCTGTACTGGAGGCGCTAACACCATTGCCTGCTCTGGAACTGGAGATGTATGAGTGGTAGGCTAGGTATTCCTGACCCTGGATGGATCATTCAGCTTCTTAGTTCACCGCTCAGCCCTTTGTTCTATTAACATATCATCCTCATCAGAACCCACATCTTCGCTTTTAGATAGGTTGGGGTCATTTCTATAAAATCCATCATTGTCAGTGCTTGCATCTGATAGTTCAAGGGTCTTATCCTTGCCCTTTCCTTTCCCACCAGTTGTGGAAAGTTTAGCAACCTTGCTTCTGGATGGAGCTGCATCCTCGTTGATTGTAATCCCTTTTGTTTTACCTTGGGGTAACCTTCTTTCTCCTGCAACTTTAGTTCTAGCCATTTTTGCAAAGAATTTGGGAAGAAGTTAAAATAACTAAATCAAATTCATAGGGACACAAATGCAGATTATCTTGCCGAATAGATCGGCGAATCGCCGAGTTGCTTTGGCGAGCAGGGTTTTATCCACCGAAAGATACGCTGTAATAAAAGTTTGGGGGTGCAGACAAAGGGCGATCGAGGAGACTTTCGGTGAGTCGCCGAATGATTTTGGTGATCGGGGACTTCTCACCGAAAGTTACAGAATCCATATCTCAAGTAACATGAAATTAAAGGTCAAATGGGGTCATTAGGCGAACCTCTGAGTGGTTTGGCGAGCTCGACCCAGCTCGCCAATTGGCCCATCGTGCCTATTTCCCATCTATCTTCTCGACTTCAACCCGCAACCCTCGAAAACACAATTAAACTATGCACTAGGAAAATTAAGTTCAGACCCATACTTCTTAATTATGATAAACACCACGTACACACAACCCCATAAGATTTAACTCATTTTTAAACGTAACAAAAAGGGGAACAAAGATCAAGATAAGATAGACAGGATTTACAAATCGAATTTGGCATTTCAATAACCTAAATCTATCAGAGAGGCCCAACACACATCAATTCAAAAAGCTCAAAACAGCCTCGGAATTTGGGAAAACCAACCTTTTATGCTGATTAAAGTACTTTGAGATGCTAGGAGGCAAAGCAATCCAACTCCGAGCACAAATAAACACTAATAATATTCTAACAACGCAAGAAATGTAGAAACTAGAGTGCAGGTGTGAGTTTGGAAAGATAACAAGTGGGGGAAAGTGAATGAATTAGAATTTTTAAACTCGTCGCCTGAAAAACTAACTAGTTTGTGCCCATTCGGTGACATTAGTCATGGTCGCCGAACCTCTCGGTGTTTTGCTAAGTAGTCATTTACCTCACTGAGTTTTACAGGACCTCCAATTATTGTGGTGACCAAATGGCGGTTAACGTTGGGGTAGGCAACATGATCGGTGAATCGCCAATAATTTCTTGAGCTCTCTGAGTTTTACAGACTCTGATTTGAATGTCTTGAGTTAAACAATGGATAAGGTCGGGCTTTCCAACCTCCTCGGCGATTTGCCGACTGGACCTTTGGTTCGCCAACCTGCCCTTGTCGATCACTTTCCACAATTCAACCTGTACAAACAACACACCGTTATTTTACCAGAACATAAATAAAAGCAATCAAAACCTTGGGTTGCCTCCCAAGCAGCGCCTTAGTTAACGTCGTAGCATGACGCAAGTCAGCACTCAAGCTCCATTTTTGGGGTTAGCCATAGTATCACTAGGCAACCCCCTATTTTGTTGTGATTGGAGATCGGGTAATGCATGACGCATGAGGTTCTCGAGCAGCTGAACAGCTCTGGAATGAGACCAAATTATCCTCTTCATTCCTTCAATGTCTTCCTTCATTCCTTCCAGCCCTATATCTTGCTCAGTCACTTTGTGGAGAATGATGAGCACATTCCCTCAAGGTGTTTAACCTCATTGTCCTTGAGACTTCTTCGCTCATGAGGATGAATGTATTTATCCTTCCTCTTACACTGGACTTTGATCTTCACCATATTTTTGGTCAACTCATCCATCTGAGTCATTAAGGTGGCCAAAATGAAGTCCTTTTCTACTTTTTGGTTTGTTTCAGCCGTTTGATTAAGCAGTTGAGCTGCTATCACATATGGTTGTCTTGCAATGCCTCCGGAATGAGTTGGTCGACCAACCTCTTGTTTTCAGGACCAAGACTTCTATAGAAACAATCAAGGAGGATTATGTCGGGAATGTCATGAGTTAGGCATTGAGTGATTAGTTCATTAAATCTTACCCATGACTTGTGGATCCATTCACCTTCCAATTGCTTGAAGGTAAGGATACGCTCCCGGAATATCATTACCTCTAATGGAGGAAACTCTATTAGCTCCCGAGTGCTGCTTGGCATACTCATTTCTTCTGCTTCAATACAGACAAGATAACGAAACTACAAATAAAGTAAGTAAACTATAACTAAGAAGAACACAAATTTTACTAAACTAAATTTTTTGAAATAACACCACTCCCCGGCAGCGGCGCCATTTTGAAGTTTGTGTAATCAAGACACAACTTCCAATGCAAGTGTCTACGATCGTACAATAGTATAATAACCCAACCAAGGGTTGGGATCATTCCCACAGGGAGTGGTTTTGAGAATTAATAGATAAAAAAATTAAGTTCTAATTAGTCATATCTAAAAACATTTTCGAATAAAAACATATTAAATCAAAGGGGTGACACAAAAGTGTTAATTAACAATGGGCGTTTGTAACAAGTAAGCAAAAATAGCAAAAACAGTGAAAATAAAGAAAGATACTAATATGGAGACGGGTTACTTGGGATGTGATAGGAATACGGGATAGACTAAATCATTGGGTACATTATTTTGGTAGTGAATCCATTGAATATTTGTGACTAGGCTAGACTTTAGAGGGGATAAGATCTCTCTCGAGCAACTTACCCCGTTTTAAGTGGGTTCCTCTCGGACACCTACTTGCCGCATGAAGCACAACCTCCGCCTTAACCCACTCACTCTCTCGAGCTGAGTGTGTGGATATGGGACTAAGGTTCACTCTCTCGAGCTGAACCTCATGTTGACCCACTCACACTGACCATTAATTTAGTAGTCTTAGTTTTATGTTCTCTCTCTCGAGCAGGTCGAAAACACAAAGGTGAAATCATATTTGCAACTAAAATTTAATCAAGTTCCACCACAATTACTAAATGAAATCACATCAAAACAACAAATAAACCACCAACAAGCAAGACCCAACAACTAATCTAACCCATATTCAAAAAATCACACCCAAAGAATTGGGGTTTTAGCTAGACATGCTAAAGAGATAGAAATTTATACCAAAATGAGCTTGAATTCAAGTGGGTATGAAGATTCAAGTCTCAAAACAAGTCAAGAGTAAAGAATCCAAAAGACCCAAGTCCAAAACCTTGAAGTTGAAACCCTTTGGATCTTCAAGTCTTCAAAACCCTCTCAAACTTAGAGAAAAATATATCAAAAGTACTATTCTATATGAAAATTATAATAATTGTTTGACTGCTAAAACTACAACTCTAACTAGTATTTATAGTTTTCACAGATTTGTGCTGCAGCGGATCATTCGACATCGTTAGTCAGAATCGCTGATCAACTCAGCGATTTGCCTTTTGGTGTAGTTCATCGCCGTCTTGCACCAGCGTTCAGCATCGTCGTGCTCTGGGTCATTGGGCGACATGGTACTGCTTCGTGGAACTTCTTGGCGATGCGCCGACTCCTCTTTTTTCTATCGACTTGATCCTTTCCTTCAGGGCTCAGCATACTGGAACAAAAGGCGAAGTAAGACCCTTTGACGGCGATCCTCAGGCCTTCATTTCTTCGTTCTTTTCTGTCTTTTCGTTTCTTTTTGCGACGTAGTGTCCATGCTTTCCTTCAAACTTTAAATACCTAAAACTTAAAGATTTTCATCAGATATTGAGATAAAATAAACATTTAAGGACACAATTTCTATTAAAATATAGCCCTAAATGAGTCCAATTTGTGGACTCATCAGTGACCCTGGTAATGAAGCACACCACCTCCCCCTTGGGAGAAAACCTCAACTTTATGTTGATGAACTACACCTTTCAACTAAAGTAATATAGGATCACTATCTTGTTTTTCCTTAACCTCCGCTACCAGTGAAGATTCTGATCTATTCTGAACTACCACTCTACCATCTGACATGTCCGTAAAACCAACTCCTAAGCGAGCAAGCCGGTGAACATATTTTTCTAATTCCTTTATTTCTTCCTCTACATGTGCTACACTACCCATAGACAGTCTGCTGAGAGCATCAACCACTACATTGGCCTTACCAGGATGGTAAAGCACATTCATATCATAGTCCTTGAGGAATTCAAGCCATCTCCTCTGACGAAGATTCAACTCTTTCTGGGTGATCACATATTAGTGGCTCGTATGATCTGTGAACACATCTACGTGAACTCCATACAAGTAATGTCTCCAAATCTTCAGGGCCAATATTTCAGCTGCAAGCTTGAGGTCATGAGTCAAGTAGTTCTTCTCATGGACCTTAAGCTGTCTAGAAGCATAAGCTATGACCTTACACCACTGCATCAACACACAACCTAGACTATCCCTGGATTCATCACAATAAATCACATAGCCGTCTGAATCATATAGTAGAGTTAAGACAGGAGCTTTAGTCAACCTAGTCTTCAGTTCTGAGAAGCTTTTCTCACACTCGTCTGCCTACTAAAAATTGACCTTCTTCTGAGTCAACTTGGTCAATGGGGAAGCTATGGATGAAAATCCTTTCACAAACCTCCTATAATAACCGGCCAAACCCAAGAAACTTCTGATATTTATTGGAGAGGTGGGTCTAGGCCATTGCTTCACTGCCTCTATTTTCTGAGAATCCACTCGAATTCCTTCGCTAGATACCACATGACCAAGGAAAGTGACCAAATGTAACTAGAATTCACATTTGCTGAACTTAGCGAATAACTGGCAATCCTTGAGAATTTGTTGAACAACTCTCAAATGAGTCGCATGCTCCTCCTCACTCTGAGAATAAATGAGGATATCATCAATAAAGATAATAACGAATAAGTCAAAATACTGTTTGAACACCCTATTCATTAAGTCTATAAAAGATGCATGAGCATTTGTTAATCCAAAAGACATAACTACAAATTCATAATGACCATACCGAGTTCTGAAGGCTGTCTTCGAAATGTCACTATCTCTAACTTTGAGCTGATGATAGCCGGATCTTAGGTCAATCTTCAAAAAATGACTAGAACCCTGAGGTTGGTTGAATAAGTCATCAATTCTGGGGATAGGATATTTATTGTTGATTGTGACTTTGTTCAACTGACGATAGTCAACGCACATTCTAAGAGAACCATCCTTCTTTTTCACGAACAACACTGGAGCACCCTATGGAGAGATACTAGGCCTGATGAAGCCCTTATCTAGAAGGTCTTTTAGTTGTTCTTTCAATTTCTTAAGCTCGACTAGAGCCATTTTGTAATGATGAATTGAAATGGGCTAGGTGTCTGGAAGGAGATTTATTCTAAAGTCAATTTACCTTTCGAGAGGAATTCCGGGAAAATCTTCTGGACACACTTATGGAAACTCATTTACTACTGGGACTGACTCAAGAGTTGGGGTTTCAGAGTTTGAATTCTTAACCCGAACAAGATGATCTACATACCCTTTTGAGATCATCTTCCTGGCCTTAAGCTAAGAGATGAAGCGACCTATTGGCATTGAGCTACTACCCTTCCATTCTAAGACTGCTCATTTAGAAATTGAAACCAAGCAATCCTAGTTCTACAATCGACAGAGGCATAACATGAATGTAACCAATCAATGCCTAGAATGATATCGAAGTCTACCATTTCTAACTCTACATGGTCTGCTGAGGTGAATTTCTGAGAGACTATGACATGACAATTTTTGTCTACCCGTCTAGCTATAAATGGGTAACCAACTGAAGTAGAGACTGATAAGGGTTCTGAGAGAGTTTTGGTGCTGACACCGAAGTTTACTAGTATATAGGGAGTTACAAAAGACAGTGTATCCCCTGGATCTAACAATGCATAAGCCTCTAAATAAAAAACTCGTAACGTATTAGTGACCACATCAGGAGAATATTTCTGGTCTTGGTGAGCCTGGAGAGCATACAACATGTTCTGGCGCTGACCGCCACCTGCACCAGATGACACACCCTGTTGAGTTGGGCGACATACATGTGATACTGGAGCTGTAGACTGAGCCCTATTATTGTTACCTCCTTCCCCCTGCCTGGCAGAATGGCAATCCTTCAACCTATTTCCAGACTGACCACACCCAAAGCACCCTTCCTTGACTGCAAGACACTCGCCCGAATGGTTCTTACCACACTTTGGACAAGTTGGGAAAGTCTTGTTATCTGAATTACTCCCCTGATACTTAGAGCTTGATGCCCTACCATTTTGATCCTTTCGAAACCTGGGAATGGAGCACTAGGTAATGAAGGTGCTGGGGCTGTACATTTCTGCTGAAACTGTGAGCGATTTCCACCACCCGATTTTTGCTGAGAGTACTCATAGTTACCTATTCTAGCCT
>JAJONZ010029811.1:0-10788 GCA_029582445.1 Solanum paucissectum
GCTATTATATTATTTATGTTGATCTCTTCTTCTTTCTTTTTCTTGATTTGTTGATATTTTAACCTTTTGAAAATTTATGTATTTTATTAGGACATTTCAATATGAATGAAGAATATAGAACACTTGGAAACATTTAAAAGTATCCAATTTTATTTTTCGAACTGAGACGCATAATGTAATGAACTTTCACTATTTGAAAAGTAAGAATATAATTATTGTTCTTCTCGATTTCTCACGTAAAAATACTAACTATATCATTCAAAATATGGGAATGATAGTTACTCACAACTCTAGAAGCATCTACATTCTTTAATAATAGTGCTTACAAATTACTACGAACAACATACTCTTTTTTATATATATATAAATATACCTCATGTGAATCCTAAATAAAATATAGACATACTTTTTTATTTTTAGAAAAATATAAAAGCTAGAAAGATTTTCAAAGTTTATTCTTTACATTCTTTGTTTTTACTTTTTTTGTCTTCTTTTAAATGTTTACAAAAATAAAATTAAAAAGTTTTTGTAGCTTCACCTGTATTAATAATGAAAGAATTGAACTTAACAAAAAATATACAATTAAGTGTTAATCTAATTCATTTGTAGTTGAAGAACAAAAATGTGTTTTAAATATATATATATATATATATATATATATATATATATATATAAATAAAGTTGAATATAGAAAATATGATGTGGCTTAATTAAACATAGCAATCAAATGCAGTAAAAACCCCAATTAAATCCAGCAGCCCACGTTGCAGTACCCCTCAATTATTAATGCAAGTTTATTTACTGTAAAAACTCAATTAGACATAACTAATGCCCTTAATACTCATTTATTTATAATTATCCAAATTCGTTATTTACTTCAATTTTATGTTACTGTTCTTTTTTATTACTATAAGTATTAAAAAGGAAGTCATTTCTACCGCATAACATTCTTTCTTTTCCATTTCTAAGCTTTCTTTTCAATTCTTCATTATTATTAATGTGCTCCTTCATTTGAATTTTTTTCCTAAAAAAGAAGTTATTTCTTAGGTTCATTTTTGTTTGTTTTTCTTTTGCCACAATTAGTCATTTTATATTGTATTTTGGTGCATAATTTTTTTTTGTTAGGAAATAAAGTAGATTTTTCCTTACTTTTGAGAAGTATTTGTCCAAATTCAAACTTGAAAAACATGTCATCATTAGTAATATATCATTGTTTGCTACTCTTATTATTTATTGTAAGTTTGTATATAGTTATACTATGAATTTCAACATAATATATTTTTTAAAGAAAATGCCATATTATAAATGGTAGGAATAATTATATTAATTTCATATTGAATTTTGGTAATTCTTATAACTTTGTAGAATATATTATCATTAGTGTTATATCAAATTTTGTTACTTTTTTTCATTTACTGCAAACTTGTACATAATTTGCGTTGATCGGAATGTAATAAAAAAAAATTGAAGTAAATGTCTTATTGTAATTTTAGGAATAATTATATCAATTTCATATTATGTTATGATTATTCTTTCATTATATTTATAAATAAATAAAAAAGATTGGTATAATTTTGTATTTGCTCCCAAAACGAATAACTTGTCTTCTTTTTTTAAATGTGGAAGTTTCTTTTATCTCAAAATAATCTATATAACACATAAAGTTAGACAAAAAGAGAATAACATGATGCATCTTTTTAATGAGAAAATCATTTTTTCAATATAATATGCAATTTAAAGTTTAATAGAATTCAATCTATGATGGTTATTAATAGCTATAGGATGAAAATTACCAGATTTTAGTTGTTTTAATTTTATCCTTACTTATAGTACTATAAAAGACATTCTTAAGAAAAAAGTTCAAAAAATAATAATAATTTAATATCATAATTCATTTTTGAAAACTAACAGTTATTTCATAATTTCACTAATGTACTAACTTTTTTATTCGATTGTCGATATGGGCAGATTTACATTTTCAATATTCTAATTTTGTTTTACATCTTAAATCTATTACTATATGATGGTAATAACTAACTCAATTGTCAATCATTAATTGGTCATTAAGAAATCGTACAATAATGCCAAGAACAACTCACATGAATGACTAACCACGTTTTCCATACAATTTTTAATACTTCAACACTAAACAAAACAACCAACCAATATTATTTAATACATCGACATTAACAACCAACCAACCAACTTTGCACCTTTCAATTCTTTAATCTTTTTCCACTATTCATCATACAGACCCACTAACGATAATTAACCAATAATATACAATTAGAATGCTGGAAAAATTTCGGTGAAAGAGTTACCTGAAGCCGTCTTTCCAATCTTGCTCTATGATCGTGCAACTCTTTTGGTTTTCCTTTCTTCTGCAGATTAATTATTAATCCTAATTATTATATGACTAATTATAAAAGAGGTAAAAATTGCTCACTACTAATTTTAGTGTTAATTCTTTAACCATCAACTAAATTAATTATTAAAACTACCCCACTAATTTAATAATATAGTTACGAATAGTCCAAAATACTCATTTAGAATCTATCGAAAGAGTCTTTTATGCAATAAAAAGCTCTAGTACTCAAAACGACCAAATGAGTCATTACATTAGATATCAATTTACCCATCGATCAAAAGAAGGTGAGGGTAAGAAAGGATAGTTGTCTCAACAATTTCTTCAAAATATTAGTACCCAAGGTCTCATATAAAAAATATCAATCCAACCAATTGGAGATCTCTACACCTCCTCCCATACAATGCCTCAAATGGGGCCATCTCAATACTCTAATGATAAATGTTATTGTATGTAAACTCTACTAACAACAAAACTATTCCCAAGTGGACTTTTCAACTGACCGATTTTCCAACTAGACCTTGACACAACCGTCAGGACAAATATTATCTAACATAACCATGATAAAATCCTTATAATCAATATTGGCTACAATCAGGAGTGAACCTGAACCAGCCACCACACACTCATAATGCTCAAGCCATCATAGATCTTATCAAGATTACATCCTCACAACATAATATTTCCTCGAGCTTAAGCAATAAAATTATGATCTTTAGACATCAAGTAATCATCAAGGAGAATCGAACTCATCTGATCCAGAGATGGAAATGATCAAGTACCCATCATCGAGTGATGCATCCAAGCATACAGAACCTCTAACAACACTGTCGAAATGCTAGATTAGTAGCTATTATAGACAAACCTTAAGAATGACAAAACTAGACCCAATGGTCCTCACACTCAATCACACATAGCCAAAACATAATACCGATGATGAGATAAATCTTAAGTCTATCGAACAACTGTAAATTTTTATAGTAGCTCTCTTATAAATTCTCATAAACAAAGTTGTGCGTGTTGAATCACTAGTATACTTCAACTATCCCAAACAACACCAAATCTTCCTTAACTGGAATGAACAAGTCTAACCAAGGATGCAATCCTACTAGGAGGACAATCACAAATTCGGTACACCTGATCCACTACTAGGGACTCACCCATAGAAGCAAAAACACACACGAACGTAGAAAGTAAATCATACTCTAAACCACGCCCAGAATGAAGTAGTTGGTCACATAAGAATGTACATAACCAAGGTCGAATAACTCTAGATACTCCTTCCATAGTGCCCATATCAAACATTTTCATTCACCCGACTCTATCTCTTTGATTTTTATTTTTTTTTACCTACCCACAATCACCAATTTAGTCCCTATTATAATTGCACACATACTTGGTTTATCGAACCTCACATCCACTGAAGTCAACACTCTTAATACTAACAAAACATCATAACAACATCGATCATCTACCTTACCCCCAAAACATCATTAGTATCAAAGTATTCTTATCACATACATGTTCAAACTATGGCTATCTCTCTTTCTATTTAAAAATTTCATAACAAATACGAGTCTCAAACAAGGCTAATAGCACTAATTTCAAATTTGATAGTACATTTCCCATCGAGGTACAACAATTGATCACATCCAATGTCAACTTCAGACAATCATTCATATACCAAATTTCAACTACCATTCAAACCATCATATACATCATGCCACAACTTAGAGAAATTTTTGGTCTTCAAATAATTTTGTATGCTATAAGCTCGTAACCTCTATTCAACATCAAATGTCTATGTAACGCATCATAACATTCTATGTAGTCCCCTCAATGGAGTAGTATTAATCCATCTCTAAATTCTTAATAATCATGTAGAATTATATCTCACCTTGTACATCATTCTTAAGTCATCTATCATAATTTGAGCAATCTAACCCCACGTAAAACTCTAAATTTTCCATACCTCACTGTTTGTCACCCAAACCAAAACTCAATCTTTATAAAAGTCGATGATAAACTCCTAGTAAGTCTGTACTGAACTAGTTCACATCTCACAGTCATATCTAAACTCATAGGCAAAAATCAATACAACCTCCAACTATACCCCAAGGGTTTATACGAGAGGTCTTATTCCTTCACTTTTCTCAAACTCTTCCCATGGTGCAAAATTCTAAATATCTCGACCTTTCAATATAGTTGACTCTTGTTTCTCTAGCTCGCTTACCGATCACATCATTTTACAAACAACCCATGACGTTTTACTTCACACTCTAAATCAAAATTTTGAGGGAAACCCTTCATTAGATCCTTTAACAATTAAAAGTAACAAATTTTATGGTTCAAAACATGCATAAGTTCTTTCACATGCTCAATACCGATGCAATCAATCATTTCTTATCTTACCAATCCATATCTTAACAAAACATATTACCATAAATGTTGACGTATAATGAAAAAAAAGACTTGAATTGTATATTAAACTTTAAACTGTGTAACTCAATCCTCTTATCTATCAACATTAGCTCATACCTTGAAGATTTTTAGGAATTCATGTATCTTAGCTTATCATTGATCTCCTCTTCATAGATCTTACCATATCCTTTGCTAAAAATTCAATAGTACTCATTACTGAACTCAAAACCACAAAAGAACTTATCGTCACACTCGAGTTGAACGTAGGTACACTCTTTTCTCAAGTCTTTTTCAATCGTTTTTAACCAATATAATGAACATGTGACACTATTACCATAACCAGAACAAAACAGATGAAATTACGCATCTCTGAACCCAATTCTCAATCTCATTGAAGATAACTTTTAAGTCCTTGCAACCGGAAAAAATATTCTTACTCTCACCTCTTTCCGAAGGCTACACTTATCCCATTAATTTTATTTCATCTTCATTATGACTCCAGCTCCTTTAAATTCTATTCGAGTCGTGCCCCAACATCTCTCAAAACTTTCCATACAACCACGTTACTCACTAAATAGTAGAAAATCGCAACCTTAGATACTCACAAGTCATTATTACCATACAAAATTTATTTAACCAACAATTTGTATTCTATAGTTGCATCTCAATCACAATACATCACTAACTCGTATTACCATCATGCTCAGTAAGCCCTTGTCATCACCACGAAGTCAACCTTTTCATCGACATGACACCTCAACCCAGTTATATCAATCAGATCCAAAATACTAACCCAAATTTTATACACACTTTCTAACTAAAATCTTGCATTGCATTAACCCAAGTATACTCACTGACTTTCTTTATCCATAGGTTTGTCATTCCGGTATCAATCCGCTCCTTAAGTAGTTAGTATTCTCATTTGACAATCGACGTATTCGTTTCCACATAACTCTAGTACTACCACACCATGAAAGTCCGTTAGATATCTCACTACAACGCATCATACCTATCGATAAAATCGTACCCAAATAGCCCACACATTTCTACCCCTTGAATAGTTGTTTCAAATTCTAATACTCTAGTACTAACCATATGTGAAATAAAGTGAAGAAGTTCAGTTACCAATTTGTATCACCTAGATACCAATTGGATTCAAGTAGTAGCATGAAAGAAAGAAGGAATGAAGTTTTCCTAAAGTTTTATAGCATCTCAAAGAAAAGTAAAGGCATCTTCATACCGTTCTGCAAGACTCTACTAGAGTTTTCCTTGTGTGATGAGATCACCGAACCTAAAGCTCTGATACTAAGGTTGTCACGACCTAAAATAAGTCGTGAATGGCACTCACACTTAACCTCCTAAGTGGGTGAACCAAGGAATCCAAACCCCAACATATATCGATAATTCAACTACGAATAACAACAACAATAATGTGGAAGCTCAAAACTTATTAAAGTAACCAATCAAATAAACCTCTAAAATCTAACACTTATTATCCCCAAAATCTGAAAGTCATCACATCAATGACATCTAGTCTTCAAATTCTAAGTCTAAGAGTATTAAATACACCAAAATAAATGAATTAAATAGTTTATGTCCGAAAACTAAGGACATCATGCCATGACCAAGAGAATCCAACACGAGCTGGAATGAATAGCTCACCCTGGAACCTGATGTGCTGGAGACTGGCTAGAGCTGAGGGCGAGTCGAAGTCACTGATACACTCGCTACACTCCACAAAAAGAAAATAAAGAAAAACACAAGTATGGCTCAGTACAGGGCAACATGTACTGAGTAGATATCATCGGTCAACCCAAAATAGAAACTAATATGTAATGAATAATAGTATAAAATCAACTATGACACTTAGCAGGTGGCAAGCAACAAACACATGAACTAGTGTCAACAACACTAAAGTAAGTACGTAATCAGTCAACAATATCAAGATCACACGTGAGGACTCATGCCTCCAAACCAAACTAATTTGGGAATTGAGTTCTTTGAGATTGAGTACATTAAGTTAATTCAATATATTTTTCTTTTAACGTCACCATGTCGGAACGTGACACTCCAATCCAATTATACCGTGTCGGAACATGACACTCCGATCCAATAATACCATTTTGGAACGTGACACTCCGATCCAATTATACCGTGTCGGAACGTGACACTTCGATCCAATAATATTGTGTCGGAACGTGACACTCCGATCCAATTATACCGTGTCGGAACGTGACACTCCGATCCAATGATATCATTAATTTATCATTTATTATCATCACTTTTCAATTCATTAACAATATTTCATCAAGCCTTCTTTATTCAAGGCATCACTTAGATAGAGAGGGTTCAAGATTATAAATTCCACGGTCTCAGGATTTCAGACCAATCACAAACTACACAACCAAGCTACACAATCACACAATCAAGTACATAGAGAACTTCACGATATCATTCAATGCATATCAATCACTATTAAGAGTCTATCTATCAAATAGAATAAACCATAACCTACCTCCACCGAAGAACCGAAGTCAAGCAAGCTACTTCTCCAATACTTTTCCTTTCCTCAATGCCTCCGAACCTTTCCAATCTATCAAGCATATATGCATAATTTGTAAGTTAACGAGTCTATAAACACTTATATTATTCTATGTCTAAGCCTAGACCCAAAAACTCACCTAATTCTATAATCAATTTCCTAAAGTTCAAATCTAAGGGTAAGTCTTAATTCCTCCAATTGGCATAACTTTAACGATATTCGAATAATATAATATACTTAATATTTAATTACCTATCTCAATATATTACAACTTACCTTGTATTATGATAATAACGTAATATTAATTAAAAATGGAAGCTAACTGGTGATGAACCAGACCATGCTAACTCATAACACCTATGCCATAAGTAATAATTAACCTGACCTATTCAATTGTATAAACTACACTTCACTGGAGTATGTTGCCAACTTCAATCTATTACTATATGATGGTAATAACTAACTCAATTGTCAATCATTAATTGGTCATTAAGAAGTCGTACAATAATGCCAAGAACTCACATGAATGACTAACCACGTTTTCCATACAATTTTTAATACATCAACAATTCAACAAAAACAACCAACCAATATTATCTAATCAATGTAGTATCCATTCTTCTCAAATAACAATTTCCTACACCACATATTATAATCATTAACATTCAATTCTTATGCCATAATTATTCCTCAATTATGTTACTGTCATTACCCAGACAAACCCACAACAATTTATCCCCACCATTTTCATATACACAAGTTGTCATATTGTCCTTCTAATTGATTATCCAATTACACCCATATATACTTCCCTAGTTATTACAGAAACCTAACCTTTCAAACATTATTTGTTTTATCTTACCCCCAATTTGACCAATCATTACGTTCCTCAACTTTGTACCTTTCAATTATTTAATCTTTTACCACTATTCATTATACAGACCCAGTAAGGCCAAACACATGGTGAATTTTCATCCAAATAATATTTGTCAAGAATATTTAGAAATCTATTATCAAACGCTAGCTTAATATTCCTTCTTGAAAATATGAAAATAATATAATAAAATGTCAGATTAGAATCTAAAATTTTGTAAGTTAATACAAACTCGGCCGATAGTGTAATGTTTCTTGAGGCCTAACCTAAAGCCGCCCCTGCATGGAATCAATGTACGGTACTGTACCAATAATGTTTTTTTCTAAAAGAAAACAAAAGTTGACAATACCATTTGTGTACTAAAAGATGACAACATGTTAATTTAAAAGTTCATTAAAAGCGGTATTAATATATCTGTATTATTATAAAAATATGTTGAATTTTAGTTGCAAGTGAAATAAATTTGCCTAATATTTTCTTTTGGTGACAAGAAAATAATACTATGTAATATCATTTCACTCATAGTGCATGATCGGAATATATAAAATTGAATTAAAAATCAAATAAAATCGCAGATCGAATCAAATCGAAAAAAAAATTTAACTAATGATTTGATTGGGGTTGATTTGGTACTGGAAAAAAAACCTTAATTGGATTGATTTGATTTTAACTAAAGAAGTCAATCCAAGTTTATTAGTTTGATTTGGGTTGGCACATGCATCACATGATTTGCTAGCTACTTAATGTATGTCATGTTCGTTTTTATCACGAGTGATCAAACAGAATGCTGGGCCTTATCATAGGAGTGGTACATAAGTGAACACTCCGCAACATTGTTGGCCATGAATTTATTGAGTATATCCCAAAAAAAAAAAAGAGCATCCACTATAATGTGATCGAAATTTCAGAAACACATTTTAATTAAACTAAAGTCTTATTATTCTCTTAAACTCAATTTTTTTTTGTAATTTTATACACCTTTTTGCCCTCCCACACACCTCACCTAAGTGGAGTCATGAAGTGTGTCACGTAAGCTAAAAGGTGTACAAAATTACAAAAAAAAAAAAAAGTTCAGAAGTAATAGGACCTTAGTTTAATAGTGTGTCTATGAGATTTCTATCATATTGTAGGTACTTATGCCTTATCCCTTTTTAATGTTTTTTCTACGAATTTTTTTGTGAAGCCCTTTAACTTATTTGAAAATGATACGTACTTAACTTTCTTCGCTAGAAATGATAATTGTAGATAGGATTGTTCATGGTTATAATTAAAAAAAAATCAAATCAAATCGCAATCTAAACCAAACTTAATTAGAAAAAACGACAGTTGGTGTGGCTTCGTTAGGTTTGATTTTAGATTTTGAAAATCGATATATTTGGTTTGGTTTTGATTTTACAAAAAAAAAAACGCATAAACAACCAAACCAAACCGAATTTTTTTTATAATTATTTATATATTATTCATAAATAAAAAATATATATTTTGTTACATTTTAATTAAGTCATAACTTTACCATTTTCTCAAGTTCAATGCTAATTTTTGCTTGACTATTAAAACCCTAAGACCGAGTCCATCAAAATCTATTATTTAATCTTTATCTATCCTAACGTAAAAGTAAAAATTTGATATATAGTATTTTATAGTATTTTTTCAGTGTTTGCGATTTTCATTTTTATTTTCAGATTGTAAATTAATTTTAAAAATTTCGTTCACACACACACACATACATGACTTAACCATTTTCTCAAGTCCAACACTAATTTTTTCTTGACTATTAAAACCCTATTCTTTGGTGTGAAGGATAAAAATAAATAGTGATGGAATAAATATTTTGTATCTTGTTTGGTTGTCATGTTTGGGATCCCACCATTTATATCATAGTGATGGGATAAGTTATCCCAGGATAGCTAACCCCAGGATAACTAATCCTGAGATAACTTGATCCCAACCAAACGACCGTCCATCAAAATCTATTATTTAATCTTTATCTATCCTAACGTAAAAGTAAAAATTTGATATATAGTATTTTATAGTATTTTTTCAGTGTTTGCAATTTTCATTTTTATTTTCAGATTGTAAATTAATTTTAAAAATTTCGTTCACACACACACATACATGACTTAACCATTTTCTCAAGTCCAACACTAATTTTTTCTTGACTATTAAAACCCTATCCTTTGGTGTGAAGGATAAAAATAAATAGTGATGAGATAAATATTTTGTATCTTGTTTGGTTGTCATGTTTGGGATCCCACCATTTATATCATAGTGATGGGATAAGTTATCCCAGGATAGCTAACCCCAGGATAACTAATCCTGAGATAACTTGATCCCAACCAAACGACCGTCCATCAAAATCTATTATTTAATCTTTATCTATCCTAACGTAAAAGTAAAAATTTGATATATAGTATTTTATAGTATTTTTTCAGTGTTTGCAATTTTCATTTTTATTTTCAGATTGTAAATTAATTTTAAAAATTTCGTTCACACACACACATACATGACTTAACCATTTTCTCAAGTCCAACACTAATTTTTTCTTGACTATTAAAACCCTATCCTTTGGTGTGAAGGATAAAAATA
>JAJONZ010030075.1:0-27018 GCA_029582445.1 Solanum paucissectum
CCCCCTCCCAAAAAAAAATTAAGTTTGTTTTTAAAAAATATTTTCAATTTCAAAAATTATTTTCTACTCTAGTATAAATAAAAGATATTTCTCAAAAACATTTTTCATTCATAAATCAAACACTAAAATTTTTTTTCGAAAAATATTTTCTAATCACCAACCAAACATGAGAAAATAAGTCAAAAATCAATTTGTTTTCCAGGAAAACATTTTCCTTCATACCAAACACACCCCAAGTCTTTCCGTCATCACTCTCTAACCACTACGCTGAAGAAGATGAACTAGTACGCAAGTAGGAAATTCTCTGATAAATGAAAAAACCAGAACATAAAATTTATTAGAAGGACAAAATGAATTTTTGTCCATATTAATTTTGAATTAATTGATCATAAAACCTTCATCCTCTGTTTTTTGTCCAAACAAGAATGAACTCTTTTGTTTTCTTCCTCAAACTCTATACACACTTGCAGTCATGTTCTGAGTTTCAAGGAAAAGAATTCAAATTTTGCGACAGTTTGATTTATATATGCTAAAATGGATGTCGATTGCAAGAGGAAAATTAACTACGATGAACTAAGCTAACTGAACTAAGCAATACTCCATAGACATCATCAGATCTGCATATGAGAGATGAGAAGTGGATCAGAATTCAGGAAGAAGGGAGAAGAGAAAGATAGAAATGATTGAGAAGAAAATGATACCAGATATTTTCCATTGTTAAATCATATGGCAACTTGGTTTCAATGATAATGAAGCAGAGAGAGGGAGAAAAGTGAAACAATTGATATATATGAAGGATCAAAATAATCCAAACCCCAGGATCATTTTGATCATTTTCTCAAGAATAATCCAGAAGCCGACCTAACATTTATCATTTACCCTTGCGTAATAGAAATAATTACGAGTTTGCCATTGATCGTCCTAGCTTCACGTTTCTATATAGTAGGGAAAAAAGAAAGAAAAATAATGTGATCCAATTTTCACAACAAATGCATTAGGAAGGAACTCCACTGGGATCCAAACACCATCCTGTTTGACTTGCAATCCATCGAACTATGGTAATTGCACTGCCATCTGAGTGAGTCCCAAGCCTAGTTACCAACTCAGGTTTAGGGTATGGTGGATAATAGTTCATTCTCACTGATTGCATTCCCTTCTCATACATTTTTAGCATTACCTCTATCAATTTTTAAAGTTTTTGCTAGACAACCTAGAAAGGATATAGCAAGTTTCTCCAATTCTTCAACATAAGCCTCAAGACATTTGGATATCAATTTTCAATTATGCCCAACGTGAATTACTGTTAGGTTGTAAATTAGGGGAAATTGATGAGAGAGAAAGATACTTGATTGTTATTAAAATGTTAACGGAAAAGGATCAAAATTACCCTTTAACTATCTGAAATAGCTTAAATATATCCTTAAACTATATTTCGGCTCAAAAATACCCTTCTCGTCAAACTATTGGGCCACACCTACCCTTCTAGTTAACGGAAGTATCCATGTGTGTGTTAAATGCCACATGTGCACGCCAAACAGACCCCACCTCCACATAGACGACTACGGAAAAGAGTCAAAACTACCCTTAAACTTTTCAAAATAGCTTAAATATTCCCTTAAACTATATTTCGGCTCAAAAAAGCCCTTCCCACCTAACTATTGGACCACACTTACCCTTTTATTTAACAAAAGCATCCATGTATGTGCTAAAATGTCACATGGACTCCACATGTGCACGTCAAACATACCTCACCTCCACATAGACGACTTAAAGCTCTAATTGCACTCTTTGTCCTCTCATTTCATCCTGAAAAATATATATTGAATTAAAAAAAAGAAAAACATTTGCAGAAACTTGTATACGTAACCGAATGAAGTAGAGAAATTGCAATTTAATGACCATTTCAAATACAATAAAAGAAACGATCTGAGGTATAATATAAACACACTCATTTTAATTAATCAATTAACACTAATTAATTATTTTAATTTCTCTTAATAAATTAATTTTGTTTAAACAAATCTTAGCGAAACTTTCTTATTGATTCAATTCACGACCATGGCGCAAAATAGCAGCTGCCGTAAGACACCTAATATACTTATCACCGGAACTCTAGGCACAGGAAGACGACTACGGGGGCTTCCCTGGTGGTGGTGACCGAGCTCCGCCACATCAACGTCGGCGATTTCGCTAATGAGGAAAACTTGACGAACGGATGGGACGACACCTTCGATTGCTTCTACATCAATGAAGACATAGTAAGTCTTTATAGATTTCTTAATTTATTTATTTTTTACCAATTACCCTATTTTTATTCAAGTTTTGAGCTTTTGTGGTCCCTAATCCAGAAGATGCTCTAAATGATTGTTAAGGAAGTTTTAGATTTTATGGAAAGTTAAAGAAACATCAATATAAGAGATGATTAAAGGATTAGATAGCAGAATTAATTTGAATTTTGTTTAAGTTGTGATCTTCAAAGTACAACATATTAGGTACGAAATAAAATGAAACTGAATTGAGTCAATGTATATTGTATATTCATATAGATATACCCAAATAAGGAAAGGATGAAATTAGGGGGGAAAAGAGTGAAAATAGGGCTTTAAGTCGTCTATGTGGAGGTGAGATGTGTTTTTGGCGTGCACATGTGGAGTCCACATATGGATGTTTTTGTTAAACAGAAGGGCAAGTGTGGTCCAATAGTTAAACAGAAAGGGCATTTTTTAGCCAAAATGTAGTTTAAGGGTATATTTAATCTATTTCAAATAGTTTAATGATAGTTTTGACCATTTTCCATAGTCGTTTATGTGGAGGTGAGGTCTGTTTGGCATGCATATGTGGCATCCATGTGGCATTTAACACACACGTGGATACTTCCGTTAACTAGAAGGGTAGGTGTGGCCCAATAGTCTGACAGGAAGGGTATTTTTGAGCCGAAATATAGTTTAATGGTATATTTAAGTTATTTCAGATAGTTTAAGGGTAGTTTTAACCCTTTTCCAAAATGTTAGGGTTTAAATGTAAGATAATTAATCATTTTCGATTTAAAAAAATCTTACTGTGTAAACCGTATTATTTTTATATTAGAATCACAATAGTTATTGTTTCTTTAAATAAATAGTTTAAATTAAAGTATTTATTTCAACAAAATTTAATTAAAAAATGAATAGTTATTGTTTAAAAAATAATTTAAAACAAAATAGTATTTCAACAAAATCTAATATAATAATTTATGCATATCTTCTTATTTATTTTTAAAAATAGTTTTAAAAAAATGGAGTTTCAACAAAATTTAATAAAATAATTAAATGGGAATCTTATTTAATTTTTTAAAAAATAGTTGAAGATAAAAATTGTATTTCAACAAAATTTAATGAAAAAAAAACATTTAAATTGATTGAGTAACTTTCGAAATAAATATTCATAGTTGACTGATTTTGAGGTTGTAAAAGAAAGTTGAGTGACTTTTTGATGAAAAGAACTATTAGTTGAGTGACTTTCAGTAAGAAAATTCATGGTTGAATGATTTTGAGGTTATAAATGAAAGTTCAGTGATTTTCTGTGAAAAGAAAGATTAATTGAATGACCATCTGAAATTTTAACTCCTTCTAATCTAGGACTAAATCATGTTTTCACAAACTAAATTTGAAAACTACCAAAAAAAGTGTTAAAGCAGAATTAATATATAATTTTTCCACATTTAAAAAAAAAATCAAATTCAAATCTTAAATACAAGAAAAACCTTATTAAGGAACGCTTCTCCGTTATACATGAATCTTATTGTGGAAACACCAATGAGTAGACAAACGATTTATAATTGCTTCATCAAATATATGAATAAATATTCTTTTCGACTATCTTTATTTGTCAACTGTATTATTTTGGATATTCAACAATGCTTGTTCAGTTTATATAATCAATAAATAATTTATCATGTGTATCTATTTTATTTTTACTAATTAAATACTATTCGATTTTTAATATTTAGATAACTTATTAATAAGAATGATTTGATAAAATTATATATATCATTTACTGTTGACTAATTTCTATGTCAAATTAATCATGAAAGAGTATCCTTGGACAAAAAAAGTAACATATCTTGCCTTGCTTTGACTTTTATAACCTAAAGAAATATATTAAAGTTAAAGCTATTATTGTATCTGTTTGGTAATCAGACAAATCTATTTCTTTACTTGCTTCTGATGTTGATAGCTTCGAATATGTTATACTGAATCTATCATGAATAGTTCAAAAATTATTTTATTTTATTTTAGTTATTTATTAAAATTAAAGATATTATTTTACGGTTTTTAATCTAAAAATACCTTTTATATATAACAGATATAACAATTCATAAGTTACTTAATTAGATAAATGACTTTATCTTATTAATCCAAATAAATTTTGGAGAAACTATCTAATAAAATTAATATTTCTACTATATTTACTTATTCTTTCTATAGTTTGAAATAATTATATTTTATTTTACTAACTAATAATTTATACCAGAGTTTAAGTCATATACACCTTGAGACATACTGTATTTTGCTACTAGATTCACTGAAATAGGGAGAGGGAGGCGAGCGAGAACAGAAGTGAGGCGAACGAGATTTGTCTATGTATCCTAGACACATGCGAATCACACTAGATATATGATTCTGGTGCGATTCGCATGTATCTGGAATACTAGATAGGCGAGCGAGATAGGAAAGTGGAAAACGAAAAGGGAGATCGATCAGATGCAAGCGAGATTTTTCTATGTATCCTAGTTAGATACATGTGAATCAATTTGGATACAATGTATTTTGAACAAATTAATAATCCTAATTTAGACCCATAATTCCGAAATATATGTATCTTGATATATCTGAACACACCAAAATCTGATGAGATTCATTCTATTACAACGTATCTAAATAACTAGCTCATGCATGAGCTTAGATTTTGCATTATATACATTTCTTTTTAAAATAGTAAGTATAAGTGGTTGAAACATAATTGCATAGTATATATATATATATATATATATATATATATTATATATATATATATATATTACAAGTATTGATACAAGTGCATGAAAAATGAAATTTATGTCACTTTTCTTGAGAAATGTAGTTATACAAGTCGTAAGGGACAAGATTAAGATGTTATACCATCTTTGATTTTTTTAAAAGGATTAAAAAAACCTCTCCATTCCCCCCTTCTAGTCTATATATATTGTTGAATAATCATTGTAAAGGATATCAACACTTGTCCACTACAATTTTCTTATAGTGTCACTATATCTTTTTCTTTCCAAATCTTTAGTAAAATGGGTCTAAAGTCTGTGTTGTGTGGCAAGGTAGAAATGAAGGCAAATAAAGATGTGTTTCATGATATTTTTACAAATAAACCACACCATGTCTCTACTATGTCCCCTTTGCATGTACAAGGTTTTGAACTTCTTGAAGGTGACATTGGAACTGTTGGATCCAAAATTTGTTGGAACTATACCCTTGGTAAGTTAAATATTTAAAAATGCCCTAATAAGTCCCACCCCACCCTTGCCCTCATTCCATCCTCATAATTTTGTTTTAGATATATATACAAATGTTTTTAAAATAATATTTTTTCTACTTTCATATCGATCACAACAAATAAATAAGAAATCATTATCAAAATGGAGTAGCGGGTGCAGTCTATAAAAGTGCAGTGTGTTTACATATATTTATCATTCCAGCCCACTTGAACAATTTGGTTCTTTTTATAAACTTGATATCGATAAATTTACGAATCTATAATTAATTTCGGCCAATTAAACTTTCTCGAACACTCTTCGCTCCTAACTCATTCACACTTTTGATATTGACTAAAAATGTCATCCGGCTCCTCATCTATGTTCAACGGATAAGCGAATGCCTTTAACTTGTCTTTTTACTGAAATTTTATGCGAGAGTTTTTTCAACTATTTTAGCGATTATGATTGAGAAAAAGCTCGTTAGATGGTCTTTTAACATGTCAACTCTATTTTTCTCATTTCCAATTCTTTTTTTTTTCTGGGGAAAAGAAGATCTCCAAACAAATACTTGAAACTATAGATCATGAAAAAAAGGTGCTCACACTCAAAGAATTTGAAGGAGATGTAACAGATAAATATGATAGTTTTAAAGCAATTCTTCATATTGAAACAAAAGATGAAATCGATTTGGTTAGCTGGACATTGGAGTATGAAAGGCCAAATGAGAATGTCCCTGAACTTATAAATTTGTTGAACTTCGTTGTTGGTATGACAAAAGCTATTGATGATCACCATGCCAATTGATGAATTGATAGGATCTATGTTGCTCAAACTGTTCAAAAATGTCATCAGGTGCGTATTGAATCCTTTAAAAACAGTGCATTTTTGAAGGATCTGATACAAATATGGCAATATTTTTGAATAGTCCAAGCAACTTAGAATGGGATCATATGTATGCATGTGAGCTTTACATAAATAAACTTTGCTTTGTTGTTGTTTGAAAGTATGGTAAAAAAACTAATCCTTGTTGGTTGTGTACTTATTTTTATTTTTTATTTTTATGTTTGTTGTGTCTTTCTCATGTAAGTGATATGTTGTCAACTATGTTAACCTTTGTGTTGTGTAATAAGACATGGGTATGAAGTTTATATATATTGCTCTTCGCCTCCTCCTAATTTTTATAGTCATATGTGTAATAAGACATGGATCTACAATTTTATGGTGCAGTTCAAAAAGATAACATCTAAACTTTTAGATGCAATAAAAAAAAAGTTAGAGATGACTTTCAACTATATTTAAATTTTAACAAAAATAAAACACAATAGAATCATATTTCACTAAATTATCTAGATATATTTATACTTTTAAAGAATTACTAATTTATAATATTAATGGAACCTATATTTAAATAGGAGATAAGCCATAAGTACCCTCCTACACTATGACCGAAATCCCAGATGCACACATAAACTTAACTAGAGTCCTCTTACCCCCCCTAAACTACTATAAATGAAATAAATACCCCCAAACGCTGACATGGCATAGAGAGTGTGCACAATCTCTTGAAGGTAAGTGATGATTTACGAATGAACACATGTCATTTTTTTATTGGTAACTTTATAATTAGTTTGTACATATATTTATTGATATTAAAACTTGTATATGTTTAATTATTTTCATTTTTTTCTTTGTAAAATATTTATTTTAATTTCTTTCTCACTTTAAACTATTTTTAATTAATTTATTATCTTTGAAATTTTAAGTATTTTTAAAAAATTATGTGTATTTTCTTTTAAAAAAATAATTAAAAGTGTTCTTAATGTAATTCTAACGTTTTAATTTTTTTATGTTTCATTTGATTTTCGTCACTCATTTGGATATTGGTTCAAAATTAACTTATTTTAAATACAAGACATTTGAAATTAAATCAAAATGAAAGACAAAGAAATGAAATTAATAGAAAAATAAAAGAGAAAAAAATAATGAATAAAGGTAAAAAAAAGTTTCGATAGAAGGTAAAAAAAAAGGTGTATTAATTTAATTTAAATACAAGATAAAGAAAATAAGAATATTTTTTTTAAAATAAATTTTATTTAAAAAAAAATAAAAAGTAAGTAAAAAAATAGTATTTTCACATGTGGCAGACGAGTGTGTACAAATACAACCAACTTGGGTGATTGAAGGTGCCACGACAGCACAAAAAGTGCACAAAAATATGAAAAAATGTGTTAGGGGGTAATATGACTCTAGTTAAGTTTAGGTGTGTATCTGGGTTTTCAGTTATAATAAAATATATTATCTTATTGAAATGAGTGATTATTTTTATTGGCCCAAATTGGAGAACGAATGAAAATATTATCTTAAAAAGATTATTAATTTACCGAATGTTAATCTAATGAAGTTTTACTAAATGTTGTACATAACCAACAAATAACGCATGTAACACCAAGTACAAGTCAATCACATTAGATCTAATTCATAGGCCCCCAAGAACAAGTCCTCTAGAACAATTATGTCCAAAATCATTCCACACCACATACAAATAATGTAGTAATTTCTAAATATAAGACGTTGAAAAACAAATATTTAAAAGTTTTACTTGCCTTACAACTATTTTTTTTTATTTTTTTTTAAAAACTAATTGCACTACCAAATTAAGTTGTAGAACTAGAATTTGTTAATCTTCATGTGGTCCAAATAAGTTTTGACTGCTAATTTCCTTGAGAAAAACTCTTTGAGGTACTTGTCCATTGTAACACTTGTGAATAGTGCAGGATTTGGAGAGTTTATTAAGGAATTAGCTGGTCCTATTTCTGCTTCTTGTTTTGGCATGAAAAACACTCCAATGGAAATCCTCCTTGTATGTTCATTCACTATTACTTTGTGTTCTGGGCTTTTATAAACACCATTTGTCACGAACATATTTTCTTAGGTCTCGTGGGACAACAAAGGAGGGCTTGCACAGCTCCTCGTAAGCTCAATCCTAACACAAACAAGCACTAAAGTGCAGCAGCAAAAACGTCTAAAACAGTCCACACAAAATCAGTAAACAAGAAGGCAAATAAGAGAGCAAGTTTAGGAGGTAAGTGCCAATTTTCTTTGTATTTCTGTAAGTGTTCCTTTTTTCACAAGTGAACCCTTTACAATAGTTTATACAAGCAGTAAAAATAAGACTAAAAACGTAATGGGAAAATTCCCAAGAGAAAAGACGGTCGTCTTTACAAAGTCAAAGAGTAGGTGGGAGAAGGTGAAATATGTATATAACAAGTCAGCATTGTCCCCTCTCTTAGGTCCCGTCTTGGCTGAAAGTCAAGGCCATTAAATACTCACCAAGGGTCTTCATGTTATCTCCCAAAGCTGAATCATAATTGGCACGCCATTTGAGACCCCTTGAATCGCATTATGAATCTGTCCCGCTCCCGAAACCACTGAAATTTAATGTAACTCCTTTCAGGGCGGCACACGCTCCCCCACCTAATTTGGCGACGACCCCTATGCCACACAATTGCAAATAAGTATGGATTTTGTCATGGAACTACCCCAAGTCCTCGTACTTCTCCCACATTGCCTCCTCCGGTGCCGTTCCTTTCCAATGGACAAAGAATTGCGTGCTCAAATTGTTCCAGCCCTTGCCGCGAACCAATTGATGATCAATAATTGCCTCGATCTGTTTGTCCACGGCTGGTGGAGTAATGAATATTTGAGCTCTATCGGACTACCCCCGCTCCTTGTCTTCCACGTCTTCAAAATACTATTTTAATTGGCTAGCGTGAAAGACCGGATGTATCTTCAAGTGATCGGGCATGTCAACCCGATACGAGATTCTGCCGGCCTTAGCAATAATCTCGAAAGGACCCTCGTAGCGACGAATCAGACTTTGACACACACCTCGCAGTGACTTGAATTGTCTAGGATTGAGTTTTATCATAACTCGATACCCAATTCGATAGTCGACTGGTCGCCGCTTTCGATCAGCAAACATTTTCATTTTTCGGGCTGCCTTATCAAGATAAGATCGTGCAAGATCAACTTGTTCCTCCCAGGCTTTCGCCATGTGATAAGCACTCGGACTCTTCAAACCAGAATCGATGGGCAATGATTGTGGCATATTGGGCTGCTGCTCGGTAGCCAACTCAAATGGACTCCTTCCCGTCGCCTCACTATGTTGCAAATTATATGAGAATTGGGCAGTGTCCAGCAACTTCGCCCAATCCTTTTGAGTGGCACTAACATAGTGCCGCAAATAGCACTCCAAGAGTGCGTTGATCCGTTCCGTCTACCCATCCTTTTGAGGATGAAAGTTGGTCGAAAAGTGCAACTCCGAACCAAGCAAACTGAATAACTTTCTCCAAAATGCGCCAGTGAATCGAGGATCTCGATCACTAATAATGTGTTTGGGTATACCCCAATGCTTTACGACATCTCGCAAAAATATACGGGCTACCTTTTTGACTTTGCAGCTGGGCGCGTGGCTATGAATGTCGCATATTTGGAGAAACGATCAACCACAACCATAATAGTCCGAACCCTTCCGAATTCAGCAAGCACGTGATGAAATCCATGGTGACGATATCCTATGATTTTTCAACAATAGGCAGCGGCTCAAGAAGTCCACCCGATGCCTTCGTTTCAACTTTATCTTGTTGACAAATGAGGCAAGTACGCACATAAACCTCAATGTCATCTCGCATCCGAGGCCAATAATAAGAGGACTCCAACAACGCCAATGTCTTTTTTTGCCCCGGGTGACCAACCCATGCCGTATCGTGACCCTCTTTGATCAAAGTACGCCGAAGGTTAGCCACTTCGGCACGTATACGTATCTTCCCGTAGTGTACAACAAACCATTCTCCTCCCAAAACTTCTTCATCTTGCCTTGTTGGGACAAAATGAGAAGTTGCTTTGCCACGGGATCATGTTGCATACCTTCCTTAATATCATCAATAATATTGCTGCAAGTTGAACTAATAATCGCAGCCAAGGCAGCCTTACGACTAAGCGCGTCAGCTACAACATTAGCCTTCCCCGACTTGTACTCAAACGTAAAATCAAATTCAACCAAGAAGTCTTGCCAACAGGATTGCTTGGTAGTCAACTTCTTTTGGGACTGAAAATAAGTTGTCGCGACGTTGTCCATCTTAACAACAAAGTAAGCACCCAATACATAATGACGTCAAGTCCTTAGACAATGGACTACAGTCGTCATCTCCCTCTCGTGAGCAAAATAGCGTCTCTATGCATCATTCAATTTTCTGCTCTTAAACGCTATCGGGTGGCCCTCTTGCATAAGGACACCACCAATAGCAAAAACAGATGTGTCAGTATGAATTTCGAAAGCCTTAGTCAAATCGGGCAGCGCCAAAACCGGCTCAACGGTAATGGCTGTCTTAAGTTTTTCAAAGGAATTTTGACACAAATCAGTCCACTCCCACTCACGACTCCTTTTCAGCAAGTCGGTGAGTGGAGCAACAATAGCCAAATAGCCAAATTTGAAGCACCGCTAATAATTGGCGAGGGCAAGAAAGGACCATAATTCGGGTACCTTTGTTGGAGCCTCCCAATCTCGAATCGCCTCCACCTTATCATTGTCCATCTTTATTTCACCATGGCTAATAGTATGTCCAAGGAACTAGACAGTGGGTTGTGCGAAACTGCATTTTTCCTACTTCACGCACAAATCATTATCACGTAAGACTTTGAACACTTTGCACAAGTGCTCAACACGCTTCTCCATGTTGTTGCTATAAACGACAATGTCGTCCAAATAAATAACTACAAACTGATCCAAAAAGGGATGGAACAACTTGTTCATCAACGTACAAAACGTCGCTGGAGTGTTTGTCAAGCCGAAAGGCATGACCAACCACTCAAAAACCCCATAACGAGTGACACAAGTCATTTTTGACTAATCACTTTCGACAATCCGAACTTGGTAATAACCCTTCCTTAAGTCCATCTTCGTGAATACTTTGGCCTGCCCCAAATGATCAAATAAATCCGCGATAAAAGGAATAGGATATTTGTTATTTACCGTGACCTTGTTGAGAGCCCGTAATCAATACACAAACATAGCGTCGCTTTTTCTTTTGGAACAAAACAGGCGCACCAAATGGCGCCTTAGAAGGCCTAATATGTCCAGCATCAAGCAGCTCCTTGAGTTGCTTTCTAAGTTCTTTCAATTTCGGGGGCGCCATACGATAAGGCGTTATGAAAGGTGGCTTTGCCCTGGGAACCAATTCAATTTGGTGATCAACTTTCCTTCGTGGTGGCAACCGTTGGGGAAGTTCTTCCGACATCACGTCCCTATTATAAAAAAGGACTTGCTCAGTACAAGGAGGCAAAGCTACTACGTCAATTGAGTCTCCGACGCCTCCGACAAAGGCAACAAGAAAGGTTGGTTCCCCTCTCTTAAAGCCCTTAACAATTTGCATGGCGGACAAGTGCATCCCATTTTGTGGTACTCGAATAAGGGGTTCCATGTAAGAACCTCCGGCATCGCTGATGTGAAGTTGGTTGAAGCGCGACGAAATAAACGTGTTAACCTCATACCAAAAATTCAACCCCAAAATAATGTCAAACACAACCATAGGCGCAATAGTTAAGTCCGTCAACCCCTTCCATCCTCCTAAATCAATGGGGACTTTAGGAGAAAAACCATGGACAGTAGTGGGGAGGGCGTTGACGGTTTTCAACATCGTATCGCTGGCAACATAATTAAAACAAAGGTCCTTGGCCCTTTCCTTCGTTACAAAGTTATGTGGTGCACCAGTGTCCATCATAATTCGAACGTCTTTGCCATTCAACTTGGCATTGACGAACAGTGATTTGCGTTGCCTTACACTAACCGGCTGGGCAGCCAATGCAACAAGCATTATGTGATTAAACAACGTTATATGATTAAACATACCAACAACCACGTTCTTTCCCTTGTCCGCCTCACCAACATGTCCACCTTGCTCCTCGGATGGTCCTCCGGTTTGCATTGCAGCCTGCTTTTGCTGCTTTTGAGCAGGAACCATAGCATTTAACTTACTCAACGACGGATAATAACGGGCAGCGTGAGTAGTCTCACCACAAATATAATAGCCATCACGATGTGGAACGCCTTTCTTACGATCTTCATAATTTTTGCAAAAATTAGAAGGCTGATTACGATTGTTACCTCTCGCATCGCTGCCTCGATTGGGAACAGGCTTGCCTTTGTTCTGATTGTTATCCACCTTGGGAGGAACATTTTTGCTCCAGTTGTCCCTCCCCTTCACTATATCTGCCCGAAAATCAGTAAGTTATTCAGCAACTACGATCGTTTCATCGTCGTTGATTTGTCGCCTTTGAAGTTCTTGTTTGGCCCAATTTTAGAGACCATCCAAGAAGTAAAACATCAAGTCCTCACTGGTAAAACTTGAAATTTGGAGAGTGAGTATTGTGCAGTCTTTCACATAGTCACGAATGGAGGACGTCTGCTTTAATTCTCTCAACCTCCGACGAGCCTCATGAACAACATTTTGAGGATAGAACTGCCGCTTTAATTCCTCCTTAAACTGCCCCCAATTATCGATGGAGCAGACCCCTCTCTCCATGTCTACATTTTTCCTCCGCCACCACAACATAACGGTGTCACCCAAATACATAGTTGTTGTTCGAATCTTGGCAGCCTCACTAGTCATGTTCACATACTCGAAATAAGCATCCATTTGCCACAAGAAATTCTCAACGTCTTGGGTATTCCTTTCACCACGAAACTCCTTTGGTTTAAGATCCTCAGTACGCTTCTCACAAACTGTAACGGGACCAACAACTCCCACACCGACAGTCTCATCAACCTGCCTTTTCAAAGTCTCAAACTCTCTATGAAGAGAGCAGAGAGATTCAGTGAGCTTGAGTTCAAGGTTGGTCAGTCCTTCCTTGTTCACATTTTCAAGCTCAACAAGGTTACTCTTCACCTCATCAATACCCTCAAGAGCTACCGTTTCAAGAAAACTAAAATTATTCTCAACAACCACAAGTCGTCTATTCAAGACCGACAAACCAACATTAACTCCAATAATCTTCTCATCGAGTTGGCTAGTGTCGGAACCTTCTCCTTCTTCCCTAGGGATTCTGCCACAAACATGTGGGTTAGAAGAAGAGTCTCTTACCTTACTTCTATCACATTTCTTGGCAGCATCTTTCCGAACTTTCTGCTCCCTCTCTTAACCACTATCTTCGTTGCGTTAAGACTTCGATGTTATGCTCAAATCGAAGCTTTGATACCACTTGTCACGAGCCTATTTTCTTAGGTCTTGTAGGACAACAAATGAGGGCTTGCACAACTCCTCGTAAGCTCAATCTTAACACAAACAAGCACTAAAGTGCAGCAGCAAAACGTCTAAAATAGTCCACACAAAATCAGCAAACAAGAAGGCAAATAAGAGAGCAAGTTTGGGAGGCAAACGCCAATTTTCTTTGTATTTCTCTAAGTGTTCCCTTTTTCACAAGTGAAACCTTTACAATAGCTTATACAAGCTGTAAAAATAAGACTAAAAACGTAATGGAAAAATTCCCAAGAGAAAGACTAAAAAGGTTGTCTTTACAAAGTCAAAAAATAGGTGGGAGAAAGTGGAATGTGTCTATCACAAGTCAGCCTTGTCCCCTCTCCTGGGGCCCATCTTGGCTGAAAGTCAAGGCCATTAAATGCTCACAAGGGTCTTCAAGTTATCTCCCAAAGTTGGAATATAATTGACACGCTGTTTGAGATTCATTGAATCGCAGTACGAATCTGCACCGCTCTCGAAACCGTTGAAATTTAATGTAGCTCCTTTCGGGGCGGCACACCATTGCTCCAAATCTGCATGTTCCATTAAAAAACATAAGACCAAACAAAAAAAAAGAAAGTTTTTTTTTTGGTTTTCCACCTGGTGTCTGGTGCCCACATTGGAGCTCCGACCAAATCTAGATCGCGTTCTGCAGGGCCCATTCGGGGGTGGCGCTCCCAATAGGATTTTTTCATACTCAGGGTTCGAACCCGAGACCTCTGGTTAAGGGTGAAGCACTCCCACAAAAAAGAAGAAGTTAATGGTGAAAACATATTTGAATTATCATTTCTTGTGTGAGTTTCATGTTCTAACTATCACTTGTTCTTCGTTTTCTATCTAAAAAATATTACTTATCATTTATGTACTACAACAATCTTAAGCATTATAAGTTGTTTCTTTTCTCTACCTGATAGAGTTTAGGATTTTCAGGTAGAAAAAGAGGAGGTTTGTTTTAATACCTAGATGGTGATATATAGTTTCCTTTTCCTATCTGAACTATCATTATTTATATATTAAAGCACACCTCAACTATCAGTTATTACATCTTTCTTATCTAATAGTGTTTAGGGTTTAAGGTAGGAAAAAATGAATATCTAACTATAGTTGAAGTGTATTTTAATACATATATAGATGACCAGACGCGAACCCAAGATTTGAAGACTTTGAGTGCATCAAACTCTAGCTGGATTCGAATCCAAGTCTCGCGTGTGGATCCTTTAGTTTATACCAGCAGCACAATAACACTTTTATGCTTTTTGTGGGTGTACTATTAATTATAATCTAATTTATGTCGGTTTCTCGAGATAGATATACATGTATATACATGATTTTTTCAAAGTTAACGGTGCACGTGCACCCCCACCTAAATGGGTGGTTCCGCCTCTGTAGATGACATCAATTTCCTCTTTTCCTACCTGAATTATCACCATCAAAATATTGAAACACATGACCTCAACTATTAGTTATTTCATTTTTCTATGTGATAGAGTCTACGATTTTCAAGTAGGGAAAACAAACATTTGATAATAGAGGTGCTTTTTAATATGTAAATGATGATAGTTCCCTTTTCCTACCTGATTTATCACCGTTTATGTATCAAAACACATTACCTCAATTATCTGTTATTTCCTTTTTCTATATGATAAGTTTACGATTTTCAGATAGAAAAAAGAAAACAACTGATAGTTGAGAACTTTACGTGTGATTTAAAAGAGAACAAGTAATAGTTAAAATGTGAAACCCACTAAACACCAGTATATAGTTCAGATATATTTTTGACCGTTATCTCAACATAAAAGAAAAGAAAAGAAATTTGTATAGTATACAAAAGTGTCAAAACTAACCTCAAGAATATCTATAATGTTCACAACAAATGCATTAGGAAGGAACTCCACTGGGATCCAAACACCATCCTGTTTGACTTGCAATCCATCGAACTATGGTAATTGCACTGCCATCTGAGTGAGTCCCAAGCCTAGTTACCAACTCAGGTTTAGGGTATGGTGGATAATAGTTCATCTTCACTGATTGCATTCCCTTCTCATACATTTTTAGCATTACCTCTCTATCAATTTTTAAAGTTTTTGCTAGACAACCTAGAAGGGATATAGCAAGTTTCTCCAACTCTTCAACATAAACCTCAAGACTTTCTCTGTGATAAAAGTAGACTAACATGTGTTGCATCTCTATTTTAATTTAAACATTTAAGATATAGCGCATGAAATTATAATCTGTCCAACTCGCTGAAGTTTGGGTTGATTGTTATTCGTCCCTTATTAGCTCAACCAATTTCAGCCCATCAAAGTTTGGACGGATATCTAGCCATATTAATTCATGAGTCAAAATATTCTTAAAAGATATTTTATTTTATTGTACTAAAGATTGCATAGAAGAACAAATTAAACAATTAAAACTTAGTAAGAGCTGGACGGTTTGAGTAATGACCTGCATTTTAACTCATTTCAAGCCAAGTAACTTTATTGATCCGCTCATTTATCAAGTAAACTCATTTTGACCCATCCAAATTCAACTCAACATGCTCATTTTCTACCTATAGATGTTCATACCTAAAATATACTACCTTCATTTCCATTTATTTATTTTACTTGACACGAAGTTACAAAAGTAAAAAAAAAACTTATAAATCTTATGATCTTAAATTAAATATATGCAAAATATACCAAAATGTATTTTAACCTTGTGAGTCGTGTGAAAAATTAACATTATTAAAGAGTTATCAAAAGACACATAAACATTCTTTTTTTTAAACGGAATAAAAAGAAAAGTAAGATAAATAAATTGAAACGGACGAAAATATGTACCTTAGTGAAGGTGGGAGCTTTGGAAGAAGATGTGGCTGTCTTGTATTTATGGGATATGTATTCATGTAAAATCTCTCTACATGGTCTGAATTTACCTCCCCTCCAACAATTGTTTGGCCATAACCTTGGCTATTTCCCAATTGTGGTGCAAACTTCATTTTCTCCTCTAAGGGAAGTCCATAAAAATTCTCAATTGCCTTGTCTAGTTTCTTGATCAATGAAGAACAAACTCCATGATTTGTCAACTATACACAAAAATTCTAATCACATTATAACTCAAATAAATGTATACATGAAATTAATTTAAGTACCCTTTAATAAATCGTGTATGCAGCCTATCCCCACCACTAAAAACAAATATGTTTGCCATCCTAAAATGTCATTCACAATCAATCTATCGTCAGATATCTCTAAAACAATTTTTTTATATAAATATAAACACCAAATTAAATTTTTCTCGTAGATGATCTTTTATGTTATATTTTAACTCTATAACAATTTTTATCTATAATAATAATAAGTATCGTTATAACTGTACAATTTTTGTAAAACTATATGTTGGTAAATAGGTGAGCAAGTTTATAGTTTTGATGATTGACAAAGTAAACTATGATGCATTGTTTATCATAATCAATGAGACCAAAGGGGGAAATTGTTGGAAAAAAGGAAGAAAATCACAAGTTTTTTTTTTATACGAGGTCAAGTTCTATTGAAGTAAAAGTCGTAGATATTTTAAGGCATGACAAATCTTCCGTATATATATGACATGAAAATCATCGAAAGTCATATCTATGGTATATTCACGAGATTTATTAATTTGAGAGTAATAGACAATGGAGCAAAGCTATAGAAATTTATCATAACAATATTGGAATCTGCAGATTCACTTTGTGTTCGACTCTGTACTATTGAATATTGAAGTTAGATCTGTTGGAAATCTTACGGAAAATATCTTCATCACGAGCACTTGTACGGATTCACCAAAGCTTGTACTTCACCACCAACTCTTATAGGAAATTCTCATAGCTTGAGGCGTGTCGAAAGACACTGTCCTTAAGGATATTTCACCCGGTATAGGTGTATCCCCAGGATTCAACAAGATCTTCTAGTACAAAACTAGGAGCCAGAAACTAACAAAGATAGATGATAGAAAGAAAATTCAGCACATGAAACATGGACAAAGGAGAAAGGAAAATCTCTCTTTTATAACTTCTTTTTACGTGATAAGAGGATTAATGGGTCATAAAGGATAATAATGGGAATGTTTAAACCTGAAAGTCAGCTGTCAAAATATGGCTTTCAATGGTGGAAAATATAATGGAATTATGGCTAATCAAGGCTAGGCATTCAAGCACAATTATATATTTAATACTCATAAACAAGATAAAAAAGAATGTATCTAGACAATATTATGAATACTTCTTTTTGAGATATTAGAACAATTTTTCCAACAATTCCCTACATATCTCAAAAAGAATTGAAAGAATTGAAAGAAATAAGAAGAAAAAAGACTATTAAGAATTGAAAAAAAAAGAAGTTTTGTTGAATTTCCACATATGAGTACAATGCATTGAATATGGTGTCCGTAGACTATGAACCAAACCTAGATAAAACAAGATTAAACTTACAGAACAATTGGTGAAATTTAGAACTTCTATGAACCAATAATTCTTTTGTAAGTCCAGCGTCTTATTATATCACATTATACCCACACAATCTTTGTTATTATTGCGGTTTTGCGCTAAGAGGTCATGCGTGTGTCCTGGTATTCATGAGTGCTCTAGAAATCTGTCACAATTTCATAGAAACGGCACCACTTTACACTCATATAGGTCCAATCATCAAGTATATTCTGCAGAGTAATACACAACCTATAAAGGATATGAATTGGATTAAGAGTTCTATATAACTTAGCCTCACTTTGCCTTGCAGATTGTTGCACTATATTCACACATCATAGGAGGGACCTATTTTATAGTGCTTACTTGATCAACTAATGACTTGTTATTATCAATATGAACATAATTCATGGGATCTCCAATCACATAGGTAGGGTTACCATCATTGTTGATCTTCTCAAATGACAAAAGTCTCCCCTCGATGTTTCATTAGTAAGTGAATTGATCAAATTCACCTTCGACTACACATAATTTATTTACGTAAATAATTTATCTCACTGCAGTAGCTTCTTCACATTGTGTCTCAAACACATATATCTAATTTAGTCACATAAAAATTGGTTTAAATCCAATTGGAATACACACTAAGAGTTGTCTTAACCACTTAGTCTCATCACCAATCAACTCCACAATAACTAATTCTAATTAATTATTTTTATATTATGGCATTCACAAAAATGTACCAACTTCTTTTACCTTTTTCATCATATATTGTACTCCTCTAGTACCACAAACTATTCAATTTATTTGGTACTAGACTTGTAGTACTTCTCATGTGTAACACAAAAGATATTATCACTTTTAAACACTCAACAATATCATTTTTATTTTTCCAACTCTATCGTTGTATTAAGTCACACCACAACTAACTATCACAAGTATGTATATACAACATTTTTTAGCATACAATCAAAAACTTAAATCCTGTTTTTCTTAGGATCATATAGTACAACCTTAGCAAAACACCCCTACACTTTCAAAATATTTCAAAATAGAGGGATAACATTTTCAATGTTCATAAAGTTTTCACTTTTGTATGCCACAATAGCATATTAAAATATATCAAAAGACTCCATTTTTATTTCTCAACAAAAAATTACTTTAGCATATCTAGAGAAATAGTCAATAAATGTAACACAATAACATTTGTCACCTTTATTCATTATTTATACAAGTCTCACAAAAATTTGAAGAGTTATTTTGAACAATTTAAATACTCTAAACACAAGCATATAATTTTATTTTATTATTAGTATGCACAATTCCAACACAAACTTCACACTTCAAGTTTTTATAGAAATAATACACTGTGTACTATTAAAATAAAACTAATTAAAAAAATATAAGTTTAAGTTCATGCATAATTCAAATGAATCAATCAAGTAAATGTAATCACTAGCATTTTCATATTGAACAATATATTAACCACAAATAAACCATGCTCAACAGTCAACATATCATCATTGTCTATGATAACATTTGTTAACACATTATCAAATTCAAATAAACATTCATTCAATCTTTTCTCATAAATCCATAAGCATCAATCTAGCACAAATATTACAATCATGTACCATCGAATCTCAAATAATATCAAATGTGAGTTTAATAAGAAGAGCTTTTCCATTCCAAGAACTTGAGTAGTTCTAGAATCACCAACATATATAATTTTTTCTTCTTTTCTAATTTGGAACACAAAATAATTTTAGTTACCATAAATGTATTCAACATTACAAAAATTTAACATCCAATTTCTCACTTTCACATATTAGCCACAAGATTCACTTGAGAAATGATCACAATAATTTACATCATCCATTTAATCTTTTTACTTAGCGAAATTATCATTTCTCCAAATCTTCTCAAGAGGATATGATAACATAGTTTGCCACTGACAAAACAATAATCATTTTGAGTTTAGCCACTAATTATAAACAAAATATATCCACCTGAAATTCACCTCTTAATTAACTACACATTTTGGTCAAAAAGAAATCAACCACTTTAATGTTTTTAGAACGTATATATGTAGTCTTAGAAATTCACTCCAGGATAACTCACATGATTATTACTATTGGTAAATATATTATGATATTAGTTACCAGTTTTTGGTATATCATTCATAAATTCGAATTAAAAGTTTCAGAATAATGACATACCTGAAATTGTTTTTCCATAGGATTATAATAAAATATCCTCAAGATGGTTGGAAATATTACGGAAAATATCTTCATCACGAACACTTGTACGGATTTCACCAAAGCTTGTATTTCATCACGAACTGTTATAGGAAATTCTCATAGCTTGAGGCGTGTCGAAAGACATTGTCCTTAAGGATATTTCACCCGGTATAGGTGTATCCCCCAGGATTCAACAAGCTCTTTTAGTACAAAACTAGGAGCCAGAAACTAACAAAGATACACAATAGAAAGAAAATCCAGCACATGAAACATGGACAAAGGAGAAAGGAAAATCTCTATTTTTTAACTTCTTTTTACGTGAACCAAGAAGCAAATCATTTATAGGAAATGAGATAAGATCATTCTCCCAAATGTTTGCAGGAAATCCAAGACAATGATAAGAGGATTAATGGGTCATAAAGGATAATAATGGGAATGTTTAAACCTCAAAGTCAACTGCCAAAATATGGCTTTCAATGGTGGAAAATATAATGGAATTATGAATAATCAAGGCTAGGTATTCAAGCACAATAAATATATATTTAATACTCGTAAACAAGATAAAAAAGAATGTACTTAGACAATATTATGAATACTTCTTTTTGAGATATTAGAATAATTTTTTCAACACGATCAATATAAGACTAGAGTTATTAGTCTTTGTTATGTTCACCAGTTTGAATAAGTTGATGAGTTATTTTATGTGATGATTGGGCAATTAAAGGTTAGAGTTGTTAGTCTATATTGAATTTGTAGTAGAATTGTTACATATGTGACCATTGTGAGGTTTGTCACAAGAAGAAAACTTATCTTCTTGTAGAGTTGTTAGAACAACTAGAGTTATAACCTCTAAGTTGAGATATTAAAATTGTCCTGAGATTATCGAGTTATAATTTGACACCATTCTTTATAATTAGTAGGAATTACCAAAAATCCTACCAAGTAAATCGTAATTTTTACTTCCTTGAACGAGAAAATTTTCCACAATACCTCATTGCATTCTCTATTACTTTATTTTAACTCAGATTTGTCACATAGTAATTGAGTCGGTTGGAGGGTGCCAAGTCTTTCATTATAGCAACTATCTTATTTATTTTTTTGTTAATATAATAACCATTTTTATAAAAATAGAATCTCTAAGATTACGTCTAAAGATTTTGATATTTTTATACACCATTTATGACAAACAATATATATATATATATATATAAATCATTAAAAGATTTTTCTTCGTTATACGAAATGTGATGAAGCTTAGCATTTGAAATTTAAATTCTTCCATCAATCTTAAATGAATTTAAGCTTTAAGTTAATTTAAAATGTATGCCTTAGAATTTAAATCTTCATACAGAGTTAGGGTCGGACAGATCGACAAATAATTTAACTTAACGGTTTGGCCTAATGGATGATGATTTTTAAATTTACTAATCCACTAGCCAACCTATATATAAGATATCGATTGGTTTGATAACGGAGCTTATAGGACGAGGTATCGGCTAACCTCTACCTTTTTTCTCCATGAACGTACCTTAAAAAATGACTTCTTATCACTATTTTAAATGCAATTAAATTATAAAATTCTTCTATAGTGCAAAAAATAAAGATTAATACTAATGTGATTGTTAATAACAGATAAGTAAATAGGTTTTCATGTTTTTGATTTTATAGCATTAGAACTAACAATATATAATTATATATTATGGAAATATATTAAATGATATGGTAAAAGTGAAAGTATGGTAACTCTTAACGGGTTAACGGTTTATCCAATAAGGAAATTGAATAATTCGTCCCACATCGATAAGCCATTAATTAAAAAATTCTAATTCATTCATCAATCGTTTATTCGATAACCAAATACCAATGAGCCAATAAGCCAATTTGCCAATTTTGCGGTTGATTTATCGATTACGATTTGAATAATGAAATTATATTAACTCTTGCTAATTTTTAGTTAGTGGAGTATGAATATTTTTTAGATTTAAATTTTAAATAATTTTCTCATTTTTTATAACATAAAAAAGAAATTAGATCTATGCATCTTTTTTTTTATTTGTAACAATCAAATAAAATTTAAATGTTGAATGTTATTATAGATGTACAACAACTATGATAAAAATAAAAAATCTCAAAATAAACAAGATTATTATAGAAAGATTTGACTGTATATCACGTACCTGAAAAACTCCCCAATCTTTGCAAGCAGATTGCAACTTGTCATGTTCAAAAACCTTCTTGTCATCCATTGTTAGCTCTTTGAAGTCTATTACTGGAATTGATGAAGTTTCCTTCACAACTAGCTTTTGAAAACTCATTTTCTAGCTTTTGAAAAATATATTTTCTCAGGTAATGGTGGAGTATTATCTTTCCATTATTATTAAATAAATCAGTTAATAAATATTCTAATTATTTTATATTTTTATTCATCATTATTTAGGATGTAATGATCCGGAAGGTCATTTTTGGAAATTTCAAACTATTCGTTGACTTTAGTTAATTAGTTGATGGGTAATTGTGGATAATTGACTTAATCGATAGTTAATGGGCTAAAGTGATAATTTATTTAAGACCATATACTATTTGACCCATATATAATAAAATAAGTAAATAAAATTTATCACTTTTAATACTAATTAATTCAGAAAAGAAATAAACAAAAGAAAGAAGGAACGGACGACGCATCGCCAATTACGAAGTAAAACTTCAACTGAAGTTTGAATTTCTCTACGCATGCATTAATTGCTCTTTATAGTGCTATGCTTTCATTAAATGCTACATATATATGTATATAATAATATTATATTAGCATTAAATTGAAAAGGGGTTTTTGGAATAAAGAATTGGCAGATCCTATATATATATGTATTCAAGATTTTAATGTAAATGGAGGAAATAGGTGTTTTAGGCGCTGGCCAATCAAATTTTGAAAGGGTTGAGGCCATGATTGGATGACATGATGGAATTAATATAGTTAGGAATATAAGGTATATCAAATTGAGGTTTGAAACAGTGGTGTAATTGAGGTCATTGTATCGTTGATTTTCATATTAATATTAAATTATGATTCAAGTTTTGATATATTGGTATATGTAATTAATTATTAGGTGTATGGTATTATGTGAATACCATTAGAATTATGTTATTCGATAAAAATTGAGACTTAATCCTAGACTTGAAACTTAGGAATTTGATTATAAATTTAGGTGAGTTTTGGATCTAGGTTAAACCTATAGTAATATGGGTGTTGTTAGATTCAAAACCTTATTGTGATTATTTACTTGAATAGATTGCATTGATTTGGAAGCTCAACGAAAAGGGAAGGCTCAAGTCCCAAAGTGATTGTTCGATTGTTTGAGGCAAGTGAATTTCTAAACCCTTGTTAAGTGTATGAAATTCGTGTATTTCCTTGTAATATGTGTTTGGGGGTAATGAGACTTGGTGATAGGTTGAATTGTCCATATTGATTAATTCTAATGATGAAAAAGGGGTAATAAAAGGCAATGTGATTAATTGTTGGTGTGTGATGTGTTGAGAATGGTTTGAAAGGGTTGTTGAATCATTGTGTTGTTGTGAATTGTGCATTATTATCAAAATGATCATCTCCTTATTATTTGTGTGAACATGTCATTTGCATTGGTTCTGAGACATGGTTGTGATAAGTGTTATGTGATAAGAGGATGCACCATTTCGAGGGACGTATCGCGCGCCGCGATGCATACTATATTTCGAGGGACGTATCGCGCGCCGCGATGGATACTATATATCGAGAGACGGATCGCGCGCCGCGATATATACTATTATCGAGGGACGTGTCGCACACCGCGACGGATACATGGACAGATATGTCTCCCATGGATCCTGAACTGAGAGACAACGGGTGTGTATCACTAGGTCAGACATGCATCGCTATACTTGACATTGCATTCCACATATTTATCATTAATGAACTTGATATTGTGTTTTGCTGATCTTGTGAGTGCTTTTCTGTGGAACTTTGATTGATGAATATTGAGCTTGTTATTGAGGATATGTTGTTGAGTTGTGTGCTATGTGAATTATGAATTGTTAGGTTGGATTGGTTTTAAGCAGGTTGTAGTTGTGGAGGTTGTAATTGATGAATATTGAGCTTGTTGTTGAGAATATGTGATTGTTAGAATGTTGTTGTTGAGATATGTGCTTGTAAATTGTGAACTGTTAGGTTGGGCTGGTTTTATGCAGGTTGTAGTTGTGGAGGTTCGGTTGGGGTGTAAGGAGTACCCGTATTCTATCCCCCTAGCTTGTGTTTAGAGATTTACTTGTTGAGTACCGTGTGGTTTGGTACTCACCCCTTGCTACTACATTTTTTTGTAGGTTACTAGCCCGGACCTTTGTGATAGTTTCTTTTCTCCTTGTCTGAGGCTTCTTGTGGAAGTTTGTACGGTAGTTGCTTGTCATTTCAGCGGACCTTCTTACTTCTATTTATGATCTTGTTCGATTTTAGAAACAATGTCATTTGAGACTTGTGTTTTTCTTTTGAATCAATTGTAATACTTTAGAGGCTTGTACACATGACAACCAAGTTTTGGGGGTTTAATTAAGTTGACTTTGTTTTCCGCAGTATTTTATAGCATTAAACTTTTATTCTCGTTTTACTTTCGCATTCACTGTATTAGTTGGGTTTTAGGCTGACTTGTCTTGGTGGGATAAGACGAGTGCCATCACGTCCATTTTTGGGTCGTGACATAGGAAATGTAACTAATATTGTCACTTTAAATTGGATTTCTTACTAAATTTATATTCTTTTGTATTTTTTCTTTTCTCCTCTTAGAATAAAAACAGAGCTTCTATTGAAAAAAAACCGAAAAAAAAACCAATAAAAATCCTGAGATCATATAAATCATATTACTTAAAAATAATTTATATTCTGTTTATTATCTTGTAAATCAGTCAATAACTATTCTACTTATGTTATTCATTTTATTGTTTAGAAATTGTAACTAATGTGATCACTTTGAATTGAATTTCTTATTAAATTCATTTTCTTGTATACTTTTTATTTTCTCCTCTTAGAATAATACTAGAATTTTCAATGTAATACCTCAAAAAGCTTTTCAGAGATCATACAAGTTATATTACTAAGAATTTTTATTATTATTATTTAGTAAACCAATCAGTGAATATACTATATATTTTATTAATTATTGTTTAGGAATGCAACTAATGGGATTTCTTACTAAATTTATTTTCTTATAGATTTTTTCTTTTTCTCCTCTTAGAATAATAGCATAATTTTTAATGGTCTGGTAAAAATGATTTTCAGAGATCATACACGCTATTTACTAAGAAAGAATTTATTTTTCATTATTAAGTAAATCAGTCAATATATATTCTATTTATTTTATTTATTACTATTGTTTAGGAAAAGTTAACTAATATGATCACTTTGAATTGGATGTCTTACTAAATTCATTTTTTATATTTTTTCTTTTCTCCTCTTAGACTAATAGTAGAATTTTTAATGAAAAACTAAAAAAAAAAAAAAAAACTTTTCAAACAATTACACACCATATTAGTAAGAAAGAGAAATTATTTTAAATATGTAATAGTGTTTAAGATGTACACACCTCAATTTTTAATGTTTAGGTTAGGACTAGAAGATGTAGGCAAACTTCTTGCTTCACAAATTAGCCATTGAATTAAAAAAAAAAGTCCATGTGTGTGAAGGATAAATGCATCTTGAGCTTTGCTAGAAAGATCAAATATGAAAAAAAAATTGAATAAAAAATTGTATTTTTCACTTTTGTTAGACGAAAAGGATATATTTGAGTCATTTATACAACTATAGGAGTATATGTAAGCCATTTTTGTAACGAGGGTACATCAACTATAAATCACAAAATTGAGGGTTATATAAAGCTCTTTTCCCTTTTTTTTCCAGGTACTCCTTTATCGCGGTTAAAACAGCACAGTTTAGATACCTCTTCCACAGAGCAAATACCCAATAGCATTTTTAGCAGTAAAAGCAAACTTTCGTAATACAGTCAAACCTCATTATAACGATCATTCATTGTGATAAAAAATGATTCCGTACTTGAATGTTCAATTGCACAATACATGCCAAAACTACTTATGGATTCACGTCCCATATATGTATGGGAAATTTCTTCAGAAAGTATATGTAGCTCAAAGCTTACTATTGACAGCCAAATACTTGGTATGGCGACCTTGTGCAACTATCTTCCCCGTCTTTTTCTTCCTCAACTCAACAGTGACAGCAGCGATTGACTTCCCAACTCGTAATGCTTTGGCTTCAAGTTCGATTTCTTCCTGATTATGTAAGACAGACAATGATTGAATGAGGATATTGCATTGTATCCTTTTGAAAATTAGAGAACATTGACTTGCACCATACAGAAAATACATCCCTTAAATGGAATAATATATGCGAAAAAGCATATCAACAACTACTTATTTGGCTATTACAAGTCATCTTAGGAGTTTCAGCAAGTAAAACAAGCAAAAAATAGGTCTATAACCAATCAACCAAAAAAGAAGGATGAG